>VDFB02000003.1:267324648-267342641 GCA_007258455.2 Sequoia sempervirens | reverse complement strand
GTGACTAAAACAATCTCTGTCTCTATTTACTATTCATTTTCTAGTGTTGAGGCAAGCTGCTTACAGAGTCCCTTGCCTCTTACCAGCTTTGTGATCTTAATGTCCACATCAAACTCCATGACTTTAGTGATCCATCCAGCTCTCTTTTCATTAAGATCCTTACTCAACAAGAACTCTTTCACACTCGGATGTGCTACCATCAAGTGAATCTTATTATTGGAAATCAATGGCTTAAATTTTTTCAGGCTCCTTATGATAGCCAGAACATGTTTCTCCACAAATAAATATCTTTGCTCATAGTTTGCCAAACCTTGGCTAAAAATGCAATGGGATGCTCTAAGCCTTCACTATTTTGTTGAACAAGCATTGTAGAAATAGAATCAATACTGCCAAATGCATACAAAATAAAGTCTTTTGTGAAATATGTGTTTACCAGTATGGGAGTTGATGCTAAAGCTTCTTTAATGGCTTCAAAATTGTGTTCAGCTTCTCTACTCGAGCTGAAAAACTACATTTTTTCTTAACATGGAAATCAAAGGTTGTAAAAGGTTTGCAACATTAGGTATAAACCTTCTCAAAAAAAAAATCTTCCTAAGAAACTCTGCAACCCTTTCTTGTGATTGGGTAATGGCAGCTCCAAAACGACTTTGACTCTCTCAGGGTCAATAGTGATTCCTTGCTTTGACACTATGTGTCCTAACAACTTAACCTCATGAATAGAAAAGATACTTTTCTTGGGATTAAGGGATATTCCATACTCCCTGCATCTTTCAAACACTTGTTTTAAATGCAACAAATGTTCATCAACATTTTTTGAGAATACTGTGATATCATCTAGATATATAAGCATTATTTTATTGATTAAGCCTTGAAAATCCATGTCCATAGCCCTTTGAAAAGTGGCTCCAGCGTTGGACAGGCCGAAAGGCATTCTCTTGTAGGACATAGTGCCCCATTTTGTTGTAAAGGTAGTCTTGTATTGGTCCTCTTCTTTGACCAATACCTAGTTATAACCAAAGTATCCATCAAGCAGAGAAAATCTCTCTGAACCAACAACCACTTGGAGGATTTGCTCCATGGAAGGTAATGGATAATGATCTTTTAGAGATGCTCTGTTAAGATCTCTAAAGTATACACATAATATGATTTCACCATTTTTCTTTCTAACCAAAACTAGGTTAGAAACCCAAGAGGTGTGTTTAATTGGAAATATAATACCCCCTTCAACTAACTTAGTCAATTTCTTAATCATTAAAGGTTCAAGCTTGGGGTTCAAAGGTCTTTGCTTTTGTCTTACAGGATTTGCATTGGGTTCTAGTTATGTTGTGTGCTGAGAAATTTTAGGATCAAACCCTTTCAAATAAGAATAATCCCAAGTGAAAACATCTTGAAATTCTTGGCATAAAGCAATGAAAGCCTTCCTATCTTCAGCTGAACAAATTTTGCCTATCTTAAGAAGCTTACCTTTAAAGATCTCCAGTTCTTTGTAGTGCTCCTCTTTAATCTGAATGTTGGTTTTCTTCCTTTTCAGCTGGTCATCAGTACTAAAAATGGATTCTAGTGTAACCAGAGCTCTGGGCAACTTAATTGTCTTGCATTGAATAATCTGATCCTCGTATTGTTGTTTTAACTTTCCCTGATTTACAATAGAAAACTAATCTTCCTCAAGAAAAAAACATAGAATTTTCTCATCACTTTCAAAGACTTTCCAATTAATATTATTGTCAGGGATAGAGGGCCTAACAACTATCTTAACATGTGGTTGTACCTTCTCTTTCCTAATCTCATTGGGTATGTCAAATTGAGCACCAATTGCAGCCAATCTATCTGCATGTTTATTTTGATTCCTAGGGACTGAAATTAGATTAAAAGCATTGAACTCCTCTATCATATCCCATACCCTATGTTTATAAGATTTCAAAGTATCATTCTTTGTTACATTTAACCCTCTTACTTGATTAACAATTAGTTCGCTATCCCCAAACACTTGCAAGCAGTGGATTCCTCTTCTTCTTTCCCATTCCAAGCCCTATATCAATCCTTCATACTTAGCAAAATTGTTAGAACAGGAAAAGGAAAATTTGAAAGTAGCATAATACCTATCAGCCTGTGGAGAAATCAACATTGCACCTCCACCAGCTCCATTTCTACTTCTAGAGCCATCGAAGTACATCTGCCATAGCTCATCCTATTGTGGTAATTGTTGTTTTTCTTCTTTTACAATATCTGGCATCTTTGTTTCTAAATCATGCAACACATAAATTCCCAATCTAGCCTCCTGAATGAGTTCATTTGGATTGTCTACTATATTTTCTACTGCCCACTGATTTTGCAGCACCTCTGGTATACTTTTAGCTTGTAGCTCCTGAGTTGTAGCAACCTCACTATCTTCAAAAACAACACAGTTAACATTAACTACACATAAGGTTCAATGTGATCCTTTGCAAATGATTCTTATTTTATTGTTACTTTTGTTCCATACCTAGTCCTAAAGAGCATGTGGGACCAGTCAGAAGATAGATATCATCCAATCATTGCAGTGAAGTCCCTTGATAAACATAGGGCAAAGAAAAGAAGTAAGTCAATGATGAAGACATCCTGGGGAATTGAAAAATTCAAACAGACATGTAATGTGAGTCCCAAATCTTTGATAACACCAACAGTGTTAACTGTTGTACCATCTAGCTGAAGCACTCCTTTCTCAAGGGGTTGGTATTTCAGTCCTAACTAGTCTGCAATTTTCTTTGGCATGACTGAACCACTGGCTCCACTATCAACCATACAATTATGAACTAGTTTGTCTCCTACAATCAATGTCACATAGAAAGGAGGTGGCTTGACACCCTTTTCAGACTCTTTACCTTGTTTATTTTGTTGTATATCATTATCCTTCTGTTCATTTGTGAAAATAGCCTTAACAGTGTCAACTAAAGGTTCATTAGTCACTACTTTTTCAGTTAAGGTAGACTATAACAACTCCTTTTGGCCTGGGATTGCCAAAGAGTCCCACATAGACATTGTGATATTCATTTTTTTTCATATTCTCAACATTATTAAAGGGAACAATGGGATTTACCTTATGTTGTACCCTTGCAGTAGCAAGCTCAGTTTGCAAGTGGGGTTTCTCTTTGACAGCTACTTGTGGATTCCTCTGCAAAATGCGTGGAACTTGTGATGTAGATGGTTATGTAGCTACAAATTTTCCTTTATCAGCTTCCTGCTCAAGTTCAAAGGCTCTTTTCTTTGATCTTTTGTTTGCAACAAATGGAGAATCATTTGCATTGACTCCACCTAAATCTTCTCCTTGCTAGTTTAATAGAGTAGCATCACTTGAAGGTTGGTCTTGTTGTTGTAAGGATCCATCATTAGGTGTGTTCTATTGTGAATTTGAAACACTTTGCACCATTAGAGCTTGATTGATGATTCCATTTGAACAAGTGGCCTGATTATGAGGCTGGTTGCAAGGATAGCACCATTCATAATCTGCAGCCAAATTTTTCTGAATAGGGACAATATCCTAGCTGCACTAATAGGAGCAGGATTATATACTTGAAAGGGCCTTGGGTTAATATTTTTTCTTGGTCCATGGTAGTTCCCTTGATAAGACTTCCTATTGCCTTGATACTGTTGTTGCTAACCTTGATAAGGTTGATTTGCAGCTTGGTTCTATTGTTGGTAAGGTCTATTATATGACTATTGATTCTCTAAGCTAACCAATTTATTACCAAAAGTCTGAAGCAAAATTTTTATCTCTTGCAGGTCCTGAGAGGAGCTTGGAGTAGCATTTTCTTGACTTACAGCAGTTGGAACAACAACTGATGATGCTGGAAGAACTGACAAAGGTGTAAAAGGTGGTATTTGTAGAGGCATATTAGGTTGAATCTCAGGAAAGATAGGCATTGGTGGCCTAGGGGAAATCTTACCTACCTAAATTAAATAGTTTTCAGCCCTTATTGCTACCTCATAAGCATTTGGTAAAGACACCCCTCCCATTGATTGTGTCATAATTTCTATTTCACTATTTATGGCTTTTAAATAGTACAAGAAGGCAAGCTCAAGAGAAGGCCTCACATTAGCTGGGATTCTGCCCCAAGTTTTCTGAAACCTAAAATTAAAGTCTGTCATTTTCTCTCGATGAGCTCTCTTTATAGTTGTCAACTACTCAACCAGTGACAGGTGAACAGACTTATCCTGGAATTGCTTATGCAACTTGTCTCCTAACTCATCCCAAGTTGCAATTGACCCAGTTTGTAGACCTCTGAACCACTATAATTCCTTTCCTTTAAATGAGGCTGCAAGTAATATGACAACTACATTTTCTTGGGTTATATGGTGAACCCCACAAAGAGATGCCACATCTCTGATGTGTTCAATAGGAGTTGTTTGATCTTCTCCTATGAAAAATGGAAAGCTCTTCAAGGATGCTATAGGGATATCATCATGTTGGGCCAAGTTCAATGGACTGCCTCCATTGAATGACACAAAAGGTTGATTTCTAGCCATTTGCACAACTGGAGGTTCATTGACCTAAATTGAAACAACAGGAATTGAGGTTGTAACTAGAGCTAAACTAGCTTTAAAAGCTAGTCTGAAACTTGGTGGAGTTGATTGAACCCTCTTTGAAATGGAAACTCTTTTAACAGACCTACTCTACCTTATAGGTGGAGATAATTGTAAATATTCAGAAGATTTTGAACTTCTTGTTTGAATCTTTTTCATGTAAAGCTTCACAACACTGGTTTTAAAGCTTTACCCACAGTCAAAGTCACCAGATATGCAAAAATATGCCTCTTAAAGGCTTCAAATGTTGGCAACATATTAGAACCAATAATAATCTATGTTTTTCTGAACTGTCTGATTTGACAGTCCCACCGAGCATGCCAAAAACTATTAACTCTATGATTTTCACCCACGTTGAGATTTGACACAGCTAATCATGAGTAACATGGGAAATTTTCTAAGGCTGTGGGTGACCTCATGACAGAAAAGGACCTCCAGAGAAAGCTGGTTCTTTATTTTTCTCACCTAAAACTACTACTTTTCTTTCTACGTAAAAGGTAAGAAAAATGCAATCTTGAAATGAAACTTAAAATTTCTATCCTATGGTGAAACACCAAACTAACTTAATAGCATGCAAACTTAGTTTTGTTACAATTTTAAGTTAACAGATTGATAAAAGTCATACACAACTCATTTCTGCATATTATTTACACAAGTATTTTATAAGAAGGTGTTCACACAAGACACTAGAAAGAAAAAAGATAAATTTCATAACTAGAATTCTTGTATTTTCACACAACTTATAACCTATAAGCAGACATTTTCTTGCAAGAAGGTACTTTCAATGAGATAGAAATACAAAGAAAAAGCACAAATTTTCACAAGTAGATCAATCAATCACCATAATATGTACACAAGAAAGTAAGTAATGAGAGGGTAAAAATAACTCAGTACTATTAATCATCCAAGGTACTCACAGTTTGCATGACAAAATGAGTTACAAAAAAGAAGCTGAAGTCTGATGAAGAACTGTTGAGTTACTATCTCCAAAAATACGCAAATAGAGAACTAACTCAAAATGAGTTACATGAGTGAATATAAACACAACCCAAGTAGTTGCACCAAAATAGGAGCAAGCAACCACCTTGGGTCAGATGCCCTAGAAAATCCTAGAAATGAGGCATTAGATTCCTTCTAAAATAACCTCCAACATGTGAGCAAGAAGGTTTTGTTCAAACCAAATACCTTAGGTGGACAAAACCACCAACAAAGTACATTAATGACCTTACAATTGTGGGTACATGTCTTCAAACTGAAAGTAACTTCCCTTATATTCTCTCTATTTGTTATCAAAACACAACTTCCACAAAATGTTGATAATCTCCACCATTTTGCATTTTCTCTTAAAAAAATAATAATAATTTAAGGTTTATAATTGCACCTTAAAATCATTTTGTTTTACAATAAATATATATACAAAAGATGGAAAATTAAATCAAATCCTCCACGTATGCTGAAATGGCAATTTGAAATGAGGTGGACTCCAAATGTTGAGATGGCATTACTTTAACAAAGCATAGAAATATTCAAAGGAAAAAATTGCCTAAGGCACAAACTCTAGAAATGGGGCCACGAGCTCATACATTAATTGATTTATCTCATTTTAAAAAAATGGCATAAAAATACCACTTTACTCCTATCGGCATTTAGGGAAATAGAAAACCCTAAAATCAAAAACCAAGAAAAGAAGAAACATTTCTTCATTCTTCATGAAGAAGTTATGCCGCCAACAATGGGGTTATGAAACACTGAGGAATGTCTCTCTGCGAGCCTTCTGAAGCTGATTCATGGTGAAATCGTGCAAAAATAATGACAATCTCCAACATATTTCTCAACAAATCCATTATGGTAACCTTTTATAAGAATATTCTCTACTTTCTTGTTTGTTTTTTGGTAGATAAAATCTACAAAAGATAAAGAAACTTGATTTTCCAGATCATTCCCTCTTGTAATAAGCATCTTATTAGGCGTTACCTCTGTATTTTCCTGGCATTATGAATAATAGTCTCAAAGTACTCTATATACTACTTTTTCTATTGCAAATAGAAAGAAAAACCATTTCTATGGCCACAGCCATTCATGTTGCATGTACCCAAACTTCCTTGTATTTTCCTATTATTTTGTGCACTCTTTTGATAAACAAGGCTTTGCATTCGAGCTCCTTTTCTTCATTTCATTCCATTGTATTGAGATTCAAGGGTCTGGAAACAAAACTCTAGATGGCTTTTAAGAAAAATGCATTTCCTCCATATAGTGCCCACGGCTAAGTTCTTCCCTACAGGTATCAGGATTTGTAAATGGGTTACCAAAACTCACGCCACTACCCAACTCTCTGTCAAAAATCTCATTTTGAGCTCTCATACCAAAAACTGCTCTGTGCTCTTACAACCAACCTAAACTTGTTTATCACCTTCAATGCAATGTAAAAGATATATCAGGGTTTCCTTTCTATAAAAACAATGATTCTAGGTTGCGGCCATAAACCTTTCTAGATACCCATGAAACCTCTGCTTCTCCAAATAAAAGTCATGAAACTCCATTTATCAATGATATTTTTCCTATTCTATATCTTAAGAACCCAAAACTTTATATTTTGTTTCTGGGTTTGTAATTCTGAAAACCCTCTTTACCCCAAAAAAAGCATTTTTGTGATTCCAACTCTAGTGACTAAATTCTTTTCCAGCTTATTGTGGCATTCTAAAAAAGGAAAAGAGAAAACCTTGTAGGTTCCACCAGGAATTCTTGCCATACAATCTTCTTTTATGCTTATAGCAGATCTTGAATAATATAATTTTCATCTTTACAAATACATCTTCCCAACACAGAACTTTCTCACCTTGTAATGGAATAAAGGCTAGAATGGATGCCAACCTAGCTTTTCACCGCTCATTTCATACCACAATATAGTTTTGAAAAGGTCAAAACCTCACCTATGAAGCATAGTCCGATGGAAACCTACATCTTTACACCTATAAGTGAATATCGCCTTCTTCATTAATGTGTGTATGATGTTTTCCAAAAAAAAGTTGTTAGGACTCCTTGCCTTCGTGTAATAGGCTATCAAACTATTTATATCATCCATGGTGCATTCTAGAAATAATCCACTAGTAACTCATAGCTTTATCATGAAGTGAGAAGTAAGGTTGTGTTCTACACATCATGACATTTTCTGTAAATCATTTAATGTGATCCCCATTGCACTTTCTAAAGGCTTGATCTCAAGCATTTTATAGCAATTCACATGCTTTCTTATGTTTTGATTAAATTATGATCATAATCTCCTGTAGGATGCTCACTATGATTCCATGAATCTTGAATGTAACTTAAATTTATGTCGAATGCCCTTCTTAAACTGGAAATCAATGACACAAACAACACAGCCTTTCATTCTACCATACTTATGAATTGAGATGCCTCCAATGCTTGTACATTCAAGTCACTGATGAGCATGTTGTTCTTTTCATTTCACTTATGTTTATTTTATGCCCTTATGAAAAGTGTTGACTTTGGATTTCTCTGTCTTTTACAACAAGCATTTTGAATTTCATTTGTTCCTATCACCATGCCCCATATGCTCTGCTGCTTAGGCTAGCATATCATCCTGAGAGCATTTTTTATTTCAAATCTTGAATGTAGAGAACTAGGCATTCTGTTAAACGGTTCATATGCCTTGCTTATTTCTCTACCTAATAACTTGAGTAGAGCATTTCATGCTATTGAAGCTCATTACATTTATTGGATGAGTCATTGTATCTTAGAAAAATATCAGCTATTATCACATGCTATCACCAGTTTATCCATTATGCTCCTCTAATATAGAACAATTGACTTCTAGGTACATCACCTCATTTGGGAATTATGCTAGCATAAAATTAAAACAATTTCTTCTAGCATTTGTTGCCTTTTTCTTTAGAGTTACTTCATTCTTATGAGCATCAACATGTCAGATTGGGAATCTCTAAAGAAGAGGCAACACATATGAGAATAAAATTGTATGAAGAGGCAGCAAAACACAACTGTGACACAAACTAGTACTGCGCATATGCATATCAAAACAAGGTATACAAAAAGATTCACCCTGAATATCTCATTTTCTCAAGCATGTTGGGCTCAACTCTAGTAGGAGCCTCATTTTACCCCAAATGCTGAATTAGGATGAATAGAGCAACAACATGACTACCATATAACTACACATGAAGCAAACTGTTAGAAAAATATGTGCATATGCTCAAAAGGCTTGATGATCCTATTTTTCTTTTCTCTGGACATATACAGCTTATTGTTTGTTTAATGCATGTGAAAGACAGTTTATACACTGATGGGTGGATGTACATGTAGTGTTAGAGACCATTATTGCTTAGAGCTCTACTCTAACCTCATTGCAATTATTTTTAGATGCAGGAGCTCAAAATAGGGAGCTACAGAGGATGCAAAGCAACTTGAAGTAGAAGACCAAGCATGACAACAGACTCTGACCAGTCATCAGGCAATAACTGGCCTCTTCCCCTATATGTGCATTCTTTTCTTTTGTTCATCTATCAATGTATAAATTGCCTTTCATTTACATTGAACAAGCTAAATCTCACGGCTTGTGTGAGATAAATTTGTACTCTTAAATCAATAAAGATTACTTTCAGCAAGATTTGTGTAGATATTTTCAATATTGTATGCACTTGTATAAATGCAATAATCTATTACTGAAAAATGTAATCTCTTTGATTTTTATGTTTATACAATTGAATTCAATATAGGGAAGATAGATAAGAAATGCACTTCACTTTTAATTTGTAAACACTATTAGCTCACTCAATTTGACAAGAAACAAAAAATGAGTTATAGGTTGATAACCTCAAACACAATCCTACTTCAGTCCTTCCTAAGTTCTATGGACCTGTCAGAGAAGACCTTGACACTTTCCTATTTGAGTTTTATATCGTTTGTAGAAGCTATGACTATACCACTTATGCTTATATGCTTAAGTTGTTTCCTACAACCTTGAAAGAAGCTGCATTCAAATGGTTTATGAGCTTGGGCAGGAATACTATAGAGACTTGGGATGAAATGAAGACAAATTTCCTTTGAGAATTACAAAGAATATTGCAGGGGCAGTGACATGATGAGGGGATGACATCTTTAGGATGCGCAGGAAGGAAGATGAGAGTTTGGAGGATTAAATTTCACGGTTTCTATTTTTCCTATAGAAATATCCACATCATACACTCAATGAAAGAGTCTCAAAAGTTTCTATTCCTTAGAGGAATCAATGAAAACTGCATTGATGCTTTGGACTTGATGGGAGGAGGAGATATCACCCAAGTTCCTTGGGATGATATTAATAAGATCTATCAGAACTATTCCAGGGCAGCTTCAAAGAAAGGAAGAGGCTACCAATCCTCTATGGGTAAATCATCCACCAATGGAGTTTCAAGGATGGAGATTACTCACTTGTTGGTAGATTTCAAGCAAGACATCATAAAAAATCTAGCTACTCAGCTAGATATGCTTCAAGCAAAGAAGAAACATGAGGAGGCAGATGCAATGTTAGCAGAATATTGCCCTCATTGCAGACAAAAGAAGAAGGATTGGAGATGCAAAATGGTAGCTAACATTGACAACAAGTAGATTCCACATGAGTTCAAGCCAATCTAGGGTGATGATGATCAAGTCTACTACATTGAACAAAGGAGACCATGGACCCCAAGACAAGGTATGCCACCAGATTCATTATATTTTGCTAGGCCTTATTTCAATTCTTATGCATTTGGTAATAAATAGAAACCCCCATATCCATCCAACTATGGAGGATATCCACATCAACCTTGGAATAACCCTCCAAATACCTGGCCCAATCACCAAAATTCTCCACCCTAGTGGCAACAACCTCAGGGGAATTGGTAGCAGTTTCAGGGGAATTGGAGCCACCTCCAAGAAACTACCAACAAACATCCCAATGGAGGGGAGGACAACAATGACCAAACGAAACAACTACTTACATGCAACCACTTCACAGCCTCAACAGCCTGTTATAATGCCTCCTACTAGCTCAAGTTCAAGCACACCTAATCAATTCCTTGCATATGTCGTGAGTGTGAGTGACATCCATATGCATTCAGGAGATACTTTACAAGCTCCTTCCACTCCTATCATCACCGAGATTCCCATGGAAGAAGAGAAGCATCAAAATTTTCTGATTCATCCAAGTGTGCCTAAAAATCTTGAACTAGTTCAACAGACTAATCAAGATCCACCATTTCCTCAAAGGTTAGAAGTTGTTAAACAGAAGGAAGAGAAGGAGGAAACAACCTTTGACATTTTGGATTAGTTGAAATGCATATGTGTTAAGATACCTTTGTTTCAAGCCATAAAATATGTCCCTATATATGGAAAAGCAATCAAGGAAGCATTCCTTAGAAAGCTAGGGAGGAAAAAGAAAGACCCCACTATAGTTCATATTGTAGGATAATTAGCATATATCATGCTTGGGAAAGTTAATGTTCCCAAATACACTGACCCAGGTAGTTATGTGGTAGGAGTTATTATAAATGGAATCCAAATAAAGAATGCTCCAATTGACTTGGGAGTAACAATAAATGTGATAACTAAGGATATCTTGCAACAACTAAATGTTGCAAACATGAGACCTACTCCTACTGCCCTACAGCTTGCTGATAGTTCTATTGTCAAACTAGATGGCATAGTAGAAGACCTTGTGGTAACTCTAGACTCCTGGGAGTACCCATCAGATTTTATGATCCTTTCTCCTAAAGCTACTCTAGGTAGGCCATGGTTGACCACAACAGATGTTTACATTGGATGTCGATCAGGGGACATGAATATTTTTTATGGGAAAAGAACCAAAAACCTTGTTCTCTAGCCTCCTGCTCAACCATCCCATGATATGGAAAACACCATATGGCTACATGTTGGAGAAGAGGCCAAGGAAGTCAATTTAATAGCACAACTTGTGATGTCAGGAAAAAATTCTTTCATGCAGCTCTAGGAAGAAGATGAAGTGTTGTCCCACATAACTTAGAACCATTGTGAGGTGCATGAAGAGTCATCCACTCATGAATCTAGTTCTGTAGGTCCAATGAAGACACTTCTTCCCACTCTTCCTACAACTAAACTTCATGTAGCAACCGATATGATTCATACATAGCTACCACATGAACTAAAAATTCCAAGTATTAGTGAAGCAACTATGATAGAGTTAACCACACAAGTGCAAGTGTTAGAAGGAAAACATCTAAATATTAACAACAAGTTGAGTCAAGAGCAACAATTGTCCCTAACAAACCTTTTAAAAACACACCAACATGCATTTGCATGGGACTACCATGACATGAAAGGATTGGACCCCAAGCTCTATACTCATAGGATATATATCAGAGATGATTGCACACTAGTGAGGCAGCCACAAATGAGAATCAACCCTGCATTAAGGGAAATTGTAAAAGGTGAAGTACATAAATTATTGGATGCATGATTTATCTACCCTATCTCAGACAGCCAATGGGTGTCTCTGTTGGTGAGTGTGCCTAAAAAGGGAGGTAAATGGAGAGTTTTTGTTGACTACAGAGAACTTAACTCTACCACCAAAAAGGATCATTTTCCCCTTCCTTTCATAGACCAAGTATTGGATTCCCTTGCAGGCAAGCAATATTTTTCTTTTCTTGATGGATTCAATGGCTATAATTAGATACAAACTGCACTTGAGGATCAAGAGAAGACAACCTTTACTTGTCCATGGGGGACTTATGCCTACTCAATACTTCCATTTGGTTTGTGTAATGTACCTGCAACTTTTCAAAGGGAAGTCATTAGCATATTTTTAGATATCTCACATGATTGTATGGAGATTTATATGGATGATTTTACTACCTATGGTGTTGATTTTGCAGAAGTACTAGAATCTAAGGAAGGTTTAACAGAGATGTGAAGAACATAATCTGTCCCTAAACAGTGAGAAATGCTTCATGATGATGCAGGAAGGAGTAGTCCTTGAACACTACATTTTGCAAAAAGGAATTCAAGTAGACCCAACCAAGATTGAGGTGATTACAAATCTGCCTATTTTTGCAAAGCAAAAAGATGTTAGGAGTTTCTTGGGACATGTAGGATACTATAGGAATTTCATCAAGGATTTTAATAAGATGACAACACCACTGTATAATCTTCTAACTAGAGATGTTGAATTCTAGTGGACAGAGGACTGTGACAAGGCATTCTTTGATTTGAAAGCATCTTTAAACCATGCTCTTGTAATCAAAGGACCTAATTGTGAGCTTCCTTTTCACATTCATACAAATGCATCAAACTATGCTATATGAGTCGTCTTGGGATAGAAAGAAGGAAAAATTGAGAATGCAATCTATTTTATTAGAAAAAACCTACAAGGAGTTGAATTTAATTACACAATGACAGAAAAGGAAATATTGGCAGTCATCTATTCCCTTAACAAATTTAGGTACTACATAACAGGCTATCAGATCTTCATTCATACAGACCATGCAGCCATAAGATACCTCATGAATAAGCCCTTGATTTCAGAAATGCTACAAAGATGGTTGTTGTTGATGCAAGAGTTTGGCATCACCATTGTTGATAAACTAGGAAAGGAAAATGTTGTGGTAGAATTTCTTTCTAGATTGACTACATCAGAGGACACTCAAGTAATTGATGACTCTTTCCTTGATGAACATTTTTTTCCATTAGTGTGCATACACCTTGGTATTCTGACATAGCCAACTACATAGTTACAGGAAGATTTCCTCTTCATTTCTCTTTAAAAGAGAGAAGGGTGCTCATTGAGAAAACTTTTCCTTTCTCATGGATTACAGGCTATTTATTCTACACTGGACCATACCATGTCATGAGGAGATGTGTAAGAGAAGATGAGACATATGATTTATTGCAAGCATGTCATAATGAACCCTGTGGGGGGCATTTTGTAGCCAAGAGGACAGCAATGAAGATTATTAATACAGGATATTACTGACCCACACTTCATAAGGATGCAAGCAGGTATACTAGGAAGTGTGATATATGCCAGAGGATGGGCCAACCAACTAAATCTGATGAGATGCCTCTTTACCCCCAGGTAGTCATCACTCCATTTGATAAATGGGGACTTGATTTTGTAGGTCCCATTGATCCTCCATCAAATGGTAAATCCTACATCTTGGTTTGCACTAACTATGTGACCAAGTGGGTTGAGGTTAAAGCTATGAAGCATGCCAGAGATAATAAGGTTGCAGAATTTCTTTATGAGGAAATCTACACTCGTTATAGGGTCCCAAGGGAGATAGTGATAGATCAAGGGGCCTAGTTTAAATCAACCCTTGTCATAGTACTAGTTAATGAATATAATGTGAGGCATAGGAAATCTACCCCCTATCATCCTCAAGCCAATGGCCAATCTGAGGTGACCAATAGGGAAATTGAGGCAATTCTGACCAAAATAGTGGCTATTGATAGGAAATATTGGGAAAATAGGCTACCAGAAACTATTTGGGCCTATAGGACCACCTAGAAAACAACAGGTTTCACTCCTTTTGAATTACTGTATGGGAAGACAGCTATGATGCCCATTAAATTTGAGCATAAGACTCTTAGGACTACACTAGATCTTGGGATGGATATATCCAAGGAATAAAAGGACAGAATCATGCAGTTGAATGCTTTGGATGAGATGAAAAAGATAACCCTGCATCATACTGAGGTAGTGCAGAATCAAAGGGTCAAATGCCATGATAGGTAGATAAAGGAAAATAAGTTCCAGCTTGGTGATTGGGCACTCCTTTATGACTCTAGGTATCATTATAATACAAGTAAATTGCAAACAAGATGTATGGGACTGTATGAAGTTGTAGAAGTATTTCCCAATGGTGTTGTACAATTCACAACTATTGACCCTGTCAGATTCAAAATTTTGGTCAACGATCATCATCTAAGGTTGTATCATAAGCCAACATCCAAGGAAGGATTCATGCAGCAATTTATTCAGCACCCAACCTCTGAAATTCCCATAGCCAAAGGAAGTGGACCTAGTGTCCCTCCTTCTGACTAATCTAGGTACACACGTAATCACTTCATAATAAATATTTCCACTTTTGTGGGAATCCACTTCTTCATTGATCCACCCATCCACTGATCCATCTCCATCTTCTCTCTCTTCCATAACTCCACCATCACTCCACTTCGCCATCACTTCATTCCATCACCACTACATTAATTGCTCAACCGTACTTTTTAAAGGTAACTAGTGCTTTCTCCACATTCTTTGCAAAGATACTCCATGTTTTTAGGTACATACATTACAATTTGTTATATCTTAATTACCTTTAGTGCATTTCTTTAATTACTATAATTTAATGTTGATATTTCACATAGCATAAAATTGTACTCCACCTTGTCAAATCATAATTACCACCCAGCTTGTGTGGACACATGTTGTAATTTAGGTTGGGGGGGAGTGTCAACTCACAAATCTACGTGTCATCCATGTTAGAAAATTTGAAATAAGCCAATTTGAATGATAAATTGAAATGACAACTTGCATGTGTGAAATGTCACTAAACCACCACCATTTTTCTTGATGATGCCCATCATATATTGTTCTTTATTGACTAGTCATAATCTTAAACATCACCCAAAAAGGTAAATTTGTGAGCTACATGACATTGGCATCAACACTACAGAAGAATTGCAGGAAGGAGAAGTTGGGGTTTTCAGAGAGAGATTGCAGGAAAAGGAAATTTAGCTAAAGTGCTTATTTGATTATGGGCAGCTAAAACAATGGGAGGTCAGCTAATTAGGAATGAAACCACGGTTCATGATGTGGTAATGCAGGATGCACCTTCTCTGGTAGAGTTTAGGAATTGTCGATGGCTAGATTATTTCCTAAAACTTGATAGCTACAATGAGGACATTGCACAAGAATTTGCACAGACACTCTTTGAGGGGAAGGCAATGGTAAAAGGGTTAGAGGTGATCACCACTAAGGAGAGAATTGCAGAGGTAACAGGTTTACCTACCAATGGAGAGCCATACCCTACTACCAGAGATGCAAGGTCAACTACGGTTGAATTTATTGAACCCAGTGACCCTCCATTGGTTGTGGATAAGCAAGGTACAAAGAGAACTTCTCTATTAGAGCCATGGAAACAAGTAGTCATCCACATTATCAAGTATATTACTTATGAGGGCTGCCAGTCATGCCTCCACTCTGTGTATTTCAAGCTCCTGAACCATATGAGACATGGAAGAAGAATAAACATGCCCAATGTACTATATCACCTCCTTGCAATCATGGCAACCGAGATGCAAAAAGGTAGGGATAATTTTGTCTCCCACCATTGTTTAATAAAATTTTTAGTAGAGAAATCTCTGCAAGAGGTGTTTGACATGACATGGGAGGAATTTGTAAACATTGATCAATTTAGACCAAAAAATGTACATCCTAGAGGTCAGCCTCAACCTCAAAGGGTTAGCAGGGAAGAGAGGGTTTCTAAAACCACTCTTGGAGCATCAACCGCTGGTGCAAACCCTAGTTCAAACGCTCCTACAGCCGAGCAAGCTATTTCATTGATTCTTTTGAGTCAGAATATTTAGATGAGGAAAGTTCATCCTCAGAATCTGATGTTAATGTTCTTCCCAAAACCCCAATTCAAACTAGGGATTCCCTTAGGAGAGAGGAAGCACAAATGAAAGAAGTAGAAATGAGAAAAGGGTAGGCCAAGAAGCAATTGGCAAAAAAAGCAACACTAAGCCCTAGGAAACAAAAGGTTGATAACACTATTCTTCCTACAACTGAAGAAAAAGATAAAAAAACCTCCTAAGAAATCAAAACCAGCTAGGCCAGCCACTGGTGTACCTCTAAAGAGAATCCCTAGGCTTAGAAAAACATCTAGGGAGGAGACGAGAGCCCCAATCGGGCAAGTGAATTTTGAAGAAAAAGATATTTTTGAAGAACAAGAAAATATAAGATTAGCAAAGCTTGTTGCCATCATAGAATAGGTTGAGAATCAAGAGCAGGATGAGGACCAAGAGCCATATGAGAATCAGGAACCCCTACAACATGAACAAGATGAGAATCCAGAACCCCTGCAGCCAGAGTAGGATGAAGAGCCTGAATCATTGTAAGTGGTGCCATTTGAACAACAAGAATCAATGCCAAGGAAGATTTTGGTAGGAACACATAAACCTATTTCCTTTTCATGGAATGATGTAGCTCGAAAACTATGGATTGAGATGCAAAGAAAAGAGGATGAATGGAAAAAGGAAAAATGCAAGCTATAGAATGAGATTAAAAAGAAAAATACATAAATTGAAGAAAAGAATGTAGAAATTCCTGCCTTGAAAGAAAAGAAGGATAAGGTGGTAGTTTTAGTACCTCGAATGTTGGAATGCAGAACTCCTCCTAGAGTGTATGCCCTGCATTTGAAGGAGCGAAATATTTCCTTTCAACTATCAAGGATTATTTCAAGTTTGATTCCTTTTATTAAAACTCCTAATGAATTTTTCCAGGCCTACCAGTGTTCCCCTCCTGAAGTTAAAAATTTGTTGTGTGAACTATACTTGCATAATTATGTTGTGTCTGATGATCATAATTGGAATCCCTTACTATATATTAGAGACCTCTATTTAAGGGAATTTATGTCCTGGATTTAGAATGAAATTAGTTGGGGGCAGTAGTTTATGACTTACAGGGAAAGAGAATTCCATACTCCCTTAGCCCTCAGAGCTGAATCTAGTAACCCTGTAGACATTTTCCAAACATGGCATATAATTCTTTATCGCCCAAACTACAAGAATAGGATTATGCCTGTTAGAGAAGAAGCCTACAAGGAATATGAGAAGGTAGTTGAAACTACAAGAAAATTAGTAATGGGGTACTTAGCAAAGAGGTGGAACAGTTTTCCAGATGAGTTGAAATAAGCTAAACCCCACTCTTTGCAAAATTATGTTGCAGCATGCAAATGAGTTGACAAGTACATACAGATTGGAAGGTTGAGACAACAGTTTGGCTTCCATTAACATTTCAGCCACCTACACTATTGTGGCCTGTGCCAAATTACAAGTTTTATCGATATGACATAGCTGCAGAAAGGGCAAGATGGAACATATTAGAGAGTAAGCAAGGATTCTATTGGGATCCTAATTCAAACACTGTAAAGACCGATGTGGGACAGTTGACAGTTGGTGACTTAAGGGCATTGACTAGGAAAAAGAATAGTGCTCCTTCTGCTGGAGGACCAACAAAACATTAGGTTGGGGGGAATGATGAGTCCAATTAATGGCTCAATTTTGATGGGATTTATTATATATTTTTTTGTTGCTATCATAGACTTTGGCACTTGGTTGTTGACATTTTCCATGTTATTTCCTTAAAACCATAGACTTTGGGCATAATTTTATCCTTGTGACTTTTA
>VDFB02000003.1:267295213-267315176 GCA_007258455.2 Sequoia sempervirens | reverse complement strand
TTGCATTATCATTTTCATTATCATCTTAAGTTGTTTAGATTAATATAGATTTGTTATTCTAAGCTTCTTAAGTCCATCTTCATTATTATTTTACATTGTTTAAAGTTGCTAAATTATAAACATATTAGTTCATTTCGCTACACACATTCCATTACATATGTCCATAATATGATTACATATGCATAATGCATCCATTACATATTTTCATGTCATATCATACATACATAATTAATCATTACAATGCAATCATCCATACCATACTCAATCATCATATCATGTCCCATATGTATACATCACAAATCAAAATCGCATCACCACCTGCATCATAGACCATTAGTATCATGTCCATAACATACATCATACAATCATAAACCATGTCACATCACATCCTGCATCAAAAAGTGTTAGGAATAATGCATCTCATTCATATCATCCACATAGACATAGGCATAAACCATCATAATCACATGCATACATCACAATCATAATCATACACATGAGCATAATAGATATCCACAACATCACATCATAATCGCATAGCATCGTCAATGTCCATCGCATAGTATATATATATATGTATCAAAAAATATAGTGTACATCAAAGTCCATCATAGTCTGCGATAAAAAGATCATAAAGTCCATCGAAAATCCATAATAAAGAGTCTATCAACCATCATAAAAGTCCACAAAAGTCTGTAACAACCCATAATAAAAGTCCATAGTCCATCAAATCCATCAAATAAAGGCACAAGTGCAGGGAACTAATGAAATATAGATGACTACATCTAACATGTCACGGTGTCCTAAATCAATAAAGAATGAATCAATCTGACCAATCTCTACATAAGAATCTATATGTAATTTTTTCTTATATATACATGTATCTGCCCTGAACTTGTCAAAAATGGGAATCTTGTATCCACCCCCTATCCATCTAGCCACTGCTCCCTGCATCTAAACATTGTGGGGAGTTTGAACCTAATCCTCAGTTGTGAGGAGGGGTCTCCTAGTAGTCGTTGTATCCCATAGTGTGAGTCTACACTAATTAGGAGGGAGCTGGTCTCTGTGGTGCTGGTGGAATGAATGGAGGTAATCTCTATGTTGGGTCTCATACCAATAAGAACTAAGCTCCCATCTAGTACCCCACCTCAATCTTAGCATGGGCGCCCACACCAGCTTGTTTCCGTAGCTGGTCCCTCTCCATCTTCTATTTTTCCCACTACCCCTGTATCTTTCACTTCTCCTACTCCCAGGCCTCTTCCACTAGCCTCATGGACTCTAACCAGGACTCCATCTACTTTGGATCCTCCTCGCAACATCATCCCTCTCACTCTATAGGCTCTACGCTCAGGCCTCTCTGAAGGGAGCCTCTGAACACTCTGCCCTCTCCTGAGCCTCCTCCCTCTCCCCCCAAGCCTCCTCTAGCTGCCTGAGAAAATCATCTCTCTCAACCTGTATTGCCTGTAGTTGTTCCCCTACCTCCTTTGCCACTTGAAAAAACTCTAGGTCCCTGTCCCACTACCTAGCCTTTGCGGCATCCTGCAACCATTGTGCCTCCCCCCGCAGTCTCTCCACCTCTTTCTGGAGTTGATCCCTATTGTCCTCTAACTCTCTCAATCAGTGCTCAATAATGCACAATATGGACAAGGCTCCAATCAACAAAACTATTGGGTCCTTTGGCGGAGGTGCTTGATATGGCACTATAGCCATCACATCCACTTCACGGGCGTCTACCTCCATCGCCTATTCCTCTCTCCCCGGCTCCTCCATCTCCACATCTGGTACTACCTCATCCTACCCTACCTCTACACCACCCCTCTGTCTGCCATCCCTCCTTCTCCTCCATGGCCTTGGTTGCTCCTCCTCCTCATCCATGAAACCCATAGCTGGTATGATTAGGTTCACCGTAGTGATCCTCCTAGGCCTCTACTAGGCCCACCATGTTGCATATTGCACTATCATTTCTGCATCCTCCGTCCCTCCCATCCATAGCCATACAATAATTAAGACTACCTCCCACATCTATTGGGCATACTCTATCATGATCCTCTACCCCCAAACTAGCCTTGACTCCCTACTGATCCTCCAGAACATCTGTGGCCCTAGAGGAATGTCCTACTGTAGCCCATACTAACAAGTGACCCTATCCAGCCTATGCAAATCTATGATGAATGGATCTCGGCCTATCAAATAACATCAACAAAATAGATAGGCCCTCCATATCCTATCATCCTCCTACCATACCTGAAATCACCGCCCCATGTATGGCCTCCAAATGGTATCCCCATCTATCAGTCCATCTCTCTGCCACCACCAAAACTCTAGGCTCTCTACCTCCTGGTAATGCAACCTCCATCCATACACTAAGCCCCACCAATATGCCACTGGCAACATCTCATCCTTAGCTCCAACAATCAAAATATATGGTTGTGCCACTCTGATATGCTCCTAGGCCCATACCTAAAGCACTGTGACATGGTTCACACTGAGTGCTCACCTATAACAAACAATGTGCATATCTTGATACAACTGGGCCAATACACACGACCCCCATGCAAAGAATCTATCTCGCCTCTCTACAATGTGCTTGACAACCTCAATCATCTTGAGGCTAAAGAATAGACCACTCATGTTATGAAGGAGGATCCCGCTAATCAGTCCACTGAGATATAGAGGCAAAGGTCATGTCACTGTCCCTAGGTAGTCATCGATATCTAACTCCTTCCCTTGCATGGGAAGGTCCACATCTCCAAACACCACCATAGGATCCTCTCGACTGGTTGGGTGGGCATGACGCTAATCAAGTTTCCTTGGATTGACAATCTCATAGTCCACCACACACCCTCCGAAGTCACTTTCATCTCCCCTGTTGGGAGATGGAAACTGAAAGTCTTGAAACTCCACCACTCCATCAATGCTGTCAACATAGGTCTGTGCGCCCTAATGTTGGGATATCCTAACATTTGCAAGAGTCTCACCTGACCACTGCCATGTGGTCATCCAAGGTCATCGCCTCCTAACTCACCTCATGAATGGTCGAGTGTCTCTCCTGCTTCCTAAGAGTCTCAAAACTCTGCATCCATGCCAACCATTCTGTCAGACTTTATAACATTTCATTTCTATCTTCTTTCTTTTTCATCCCTGCCCCGATTTGGTGAGTTCGCCTCTATGTAAGGAAATTTCTCCTATTCCCTTTTCTAGCGCGTTCACCTGTTGAGTCTGCACATTTTCCCTTGTAGTTCCTTTTTGGGTATGTGCAGGATCATGATGGGCCAAAAAGTGGCGATATGATGGGTATGTGAAGGGTATGTGGCTGACAACTTTTGTTTTACCCAAAATTGATAAAATGAAAAGGGATTTTAAAGGAGATTCTCAACTTTCCACCAATATAAATTATGTTTTACTTTGAATTTAATAAATAATTATTATTCATTTTCTATTTGAATTATGACTAAAGTCATGATTGATAGGCTGATTGAAAGAAAAACATCTATAGCTTTCAAGCGGTATCACATTTTTAATCCAAAACATGCGTCACATTCTATGCTTCGCATACTACAGGATAAAAAAAAAATTGAATTTCATGAAGTTTTGTCCAAGTTAAGGTGGTCAGACATACGAGTTTTTATATTTTTTTAAAAGTTGTAATAAAAAATCATAATTAATTATTTACTTGGAAAAATCACAAAACAATATGCATCACATGGGATATGAGTCCTCTACTTATCTAAAATCTTATAAAAATATTATCATTTTATTATGGTTAGGGTGGTCATACAAACACCTACTTCTTAATTTTCCTAAAATTTAGTACTCTTGCAGTGAAATTTCAATTTTTCACCAAAATGAATTTCTTTTTTAAATAAACCTAGTAGTTTAGAAACTACGTTCAATTTGCTACAGATTCTATTCTTACATATTTTTGAAATAATATAGATAACTTATTCAAATTTTTACATCAAGTTGCCTAACTCTGATTTTTTTGAATTTTTCGCCACTTAAGGGCCTATTTTTTCCATGATGATCCTGCACATACCCTTTTGTGAGTTCACCTGTTCTACAAGCACACCCACCTCTTTCTTGTCTGGGCAAAAATTCACCCTTTTTATCCCCAAAGGAAAACTCGTGTTCGCTCCTTTCCCCTATGGGTGAGTGCACACTCGCCCCTATGCCTTTTCTTCCCACAGTGGAAAATTTGCATTTGCCCTTCTTCCCAAGAGGTAGATTCGCGTCTGCCCATTTCTCTATTAGACAGATTCGCATCTGCCCTTCCTCCTGAAAGGAAATTTTGCAATCGCCTATTCGGGGCATATTTTCCCATGTATCTTTACGAGCTCGCCCTTTTCTCTTTTTGGTGATTACACAATCGCCTTTCCCATTTTCCTATTTTCCCCTGCATATGTAGGTTCGCCCTTTCTAGATAGAGGCGATTTCATAATTTCCCTTCTCCCAACATATCTACCCCTGCGGGATACACACCTGCCCCTTCCCTTTCCAATTCACTAGATAGGCGAATGCATTACGTTGGAAGGGCGAATTCACCCTTCCATGGTGAACCCATTTGACCTAGCTATCCACCCGAAAATTAAAACATGTGCTTGAAATCAAAATCAAATCACAAAGCAAAGGTTCAAGTTCTACCTATTGAGGTATGACTCACTTGTAATAGTAGGCGCACACCTCATCTCCTTGGTGGATCAACTCATTGTCACCCTCCACATCACTCATCTTGTCAACAATTGATGTCACTCTCTCTCTCTCTCGTTCAATCACGCGATGAAAAGTGTGCAAATGAAAATCAGGTGAATACTGAATTTTCAAAATTACTATTTATAATTTTCATTTTTGGCCCTATTTAGCCTTTTAATTTTTGGGTAATTTTTACCCTTTAATTAACCTTTTTTAATTCATTTCCCCCTTTTCTTCTGAGGGCTGCCATTTGCACCCTATATGCCCATTTTCCTCCATTCAAAAGCCATTCTTCATGGTTTTTCATCCTCTATCGCATGATACCCTCTGTTTCTCCATATCGAGAAGTCGCCTGAGGCCCCTTTTCTTCCCCATCCACCCTCTCGAGGGAGCATACCCTACCATATTTTTTCTTTCTTATTTTCTACCCATTTTCCTACGATACCAGGGCATCGTCTAATATTATTTTCTTCTATCGAGTCACCTGCACTTCCTTTTTCTTCAAAACACTATTATTCTAATAGTATTTCTAAGAGGAGCATAATCTAGACACCTGAATTTGACCACTCCCATATGGTTAAATTCACCCTTGCATTCCTCTATTCAACATACTTAAACCATATTAATTAAATTATTTATTATTTGGTTAATATTTCATCCCAACTTAATGTCCCCTAAGGTATTTAATTAATCAATCAAATACCTTACCTTATTCTTCTCTAAATTAAATAAAGGGTTAATTTATTTAATTTAGTCACTTTATCTAAATGAATTAAATCAATTTTTAATTCACCTTCTTCTCTGTTCATGTCAACATCCTCCATAATCCCCTTTTAATCTAGATTAATCTAAATAATCTGTGATTAGGGTGTGCACATCCCTAATCATCACTAGGGTCACATCCTCCATAATTTCCCACTTGCCTCTAATCCTTCATTAGCCCATCTAATCCTGCATTTGCACAACCTTAATCACTAAATTAAGCTAACCTAATCATCATGCCATTTATGGAATGTGTCCTTAGTCAACCATTATTAAATGTTTTCTCCTTTTGGAGAAGCCATCTTCTTCCCCATGTAAATTTAAAATTCACATTTATTTCCCCATGCATTTTAAGGAATTTTTAATTCCTTCTCTCATCCCCATGAGGATTTATGAGGAATTTTTAATTCCTCACTTTTCCTCTCAAGGTACATGTGGACAAAGACCTCCTTTATGAGGAGATCTTGTCCATTCCCAAGGTACTTCATAGTACATCCACCTCACCTCCACTTCATCCTCTTCTGTCTACCTCATTTGACACATGTTAGCATGAGATGGCTTGTGAGTTCTCAACTCACCCTAGCAATTGATCTTCTCCACCTTGGATGCATCTTATCCCTTCATTCATTTAGAGGCACTTCCCCTAAAAGTGGTGGATTTTCCCTCATTTTGGACAAGCATTCATTCAAGAAAACACTTAGCTAATTTTCATTCACTCACACACTACCAAGCATACCTCCATTGTTGCAACCATTTAGAGCCATCATCTTGCATCTAATCAACTACCTACATTCACCATTGCATTCTCCATCATTTTAGCTTTATCTTGCACTAGGATTTGAGCCATTTTTCTAAGCAAGGAGCATACAAATCAAGCATCAAAAGGGCCAACCAACTCAACAATTCAAGCAAGGTAAAATGTCTCATTTCTTGTATTTTTGTTTGAATTTAACTAGGCCAATCTTGAGGTGTTGTAGTGTATTTCTTTTTTTGCATTCATTTCATTTGCATTCTTAGAATAAGGGATTTCACTTGTGCACAAAAGCAACAAAAGGAGACTTGCTCTAGTCAATCTTGACTGCACCAACTCTCATTGCCCAATCATCTGCATCCCACGAGCTTGAATATGATCTCATTGCTCGATTCTTAGAATATGCCATTCTTGAATTCTCACTGTTCTTTAAAGATTGTCACCAGAATTCCATTCATAGAAAAACTGCACAATTCCATAAATACATATTACAACTACAATGATGATGTTAAAGCTACAAGACTAATCCAAAGAGGATATTCACTAGTTGATTTGAAGTTGTAGGGGTAATATTAACATTACTTATATAATTTACTAGGGATTGTAGAGTAGGGAGTAAGTTTTGAAGGCTACGATGGGGTCAAATGGGGGCTTTTATAAAGTCTTGTCAACATATCCATTTTTTCCATATCCTATAATCATGGCATTCCATGAAACCACACTTTTTTTCCTAGGCATTTTTTCAAACAGCTCATGTGCTTGTCTATGCTTCCACATGTTGCATATATGTCTACCGAAGCAGCTGCAACTGTCAAAATGTTCATTGATGATAGCTCACGAACTGTTTGAGATGTCCATTGATGATAGCTCGTGAGTTGTCATCAATGGACATCTTGACGTCCTCCTTCTGCAACCCAAGGAAATCAAACCATTAAAGTGATGAATTAGGTAAACCTTATCCAGCTGACTCTCCCCAGTTGTTTAGCAATAGCAACCTTTCTAAGTAGTGGCAGAAGGTGATGGGTGATCTCTCCTGCATACTCTACAATGAAGTTATGCAAAGTTGGTGCTAAACTTGAACTGGCAACTTGTCTCTACAATTTCTAGGAATCATCCACATTGAAAATGGATTGTATAGTTGACGGTAGGCAAGAGAATATGATGGTGACTATTCGTTGGGTGATAGAAATAATTTTGAAAAAATTTAAAACTTAACCGTGATAGTGATAACTATGACTGTCGTGAGAAAATGAGAAAACATAAATGGAAATAAGATAGAAAATTCAAAGCCTTAGAGTGTGCTGGTTAAGCCAACCGGGTTTTTCACATTCCTAATATAATTTAAGCTTTGAGGCTAAATCAAGAATCTAAACAAAAATTTTAGGACAATTTCTATCAAACCAAAAGAAAAATCTTCATTCAAAACAAGATGGGTAACTAAAATGTGTCTTTTGTGGGTTTAGTAGATTGTTTTAGTTCAATTGAGGAGCTTATCGAAGAGACTTGAATACCAAAGATTATCTATTTGGACTCGACATATGACCGCATTTGACCACTTAAAAATTCCTCTACTTCGTTCATGTACTTATCTACATATTGTTTCTTTTTATTTTCTCACAAGAGGTTTTGGGAAGGTCTGAATATAAGATGTTTGCATTAAATTTTAGTTAAAGTAGTTTTAGCAACTTTAATAAGAGTTGTATGTGATCAAGTTTTGGTTAGAGATTGTAAGGAAAGTATTGTGTTATGTAGTCTTTTTTTAAATCTTTTTATTCTTTGTGGTTACAATAAGAATTGTTCAAGTTAAATTTATTGGTATGTTCTTCATCTATATCATAATTTTCATACTTTTTGTTATATATATCACCAAAGTTTGTATGTGTCTAGTCTTAAAAAAATTAACATTGATGAACATTTAAATTGTGGTGGAATAGACAAATGTTAATATTGGGATGAAAATCAATGAAAAGAACAATATTAAATATAGTTACATGAACTGATTCAATAAAATAAGTCATAAATTGATGCACTACCCACCTCCACCCATATGAGTTTATAGTTAATTAACTTGAGATAACTAAGATCTTGCACATGTTAGTCATAAAAGTCTATGACTAACCAAACAAGTAAATAGTGGTCTTGATTAGTGGTAGGTTGTGTGGATCAAAGAAATTATAGCACCCACTTATTGACAACACTAGGGGAATGCACTATAATACAATACACAACTAAAGAATAAATTGGAACAAGCTTTGTCTTTTATAATTTCACATGAATTTAAAGAATAATTTACTAATATAATAACACTATCAAAGAATATATACTAGATACTAAAATATTTACTATCTACTAAAGTATCAGTGTTACCTCAGTAAATTGTTCTAATCCCTAAGTTGTATAGAAAATTGAATTGCACAAACAAACTATGGTCTTCATTAGTGTAGTGTATTTTCAATTACAATTTTCCAATATTTTATATAACCTTACCTTTTGTATAATTGTGTAATTCTCCCTTTACCAAAATAATTTCTCAAAGAGTTTATGTTGTTTCATTGTGTGCAAAGGCCACCAAGAATTAATGAATGGTTGAGTGTACAACATTTGATCATTGCATAATTATATGATTTGGTGATGTGTGGGACTTTTAATAAAGAGGATTTGGAATTTTACACTAAGACTTCATCATTTTTCTAAATCAATTAATTGGAATACTTTTATATAATTAAAATAATGCAGATTAGGATGGGCCCCATAAGGTATCCTATTATAATGAGAATTATTTTCTAAAGCACAATCCTATGTGTGGCTTTATGAAAGAATAGAGAATGTTTGCAATGAGACTTATCATGCATCATTTGATTAGCCATGAGGTACTCCACAGGTTTCACACATGGACCATCAATACTATTTAGCATTTCTTGCTTGTGATATGCCTCTGTTACTAAATTCTCAAGCATGTGACTCCCCTACTATATAAGGTTGCTTCCACTCTTGAGGATACACAATCTTCAATTATCAAGCACTATAATAAAAGTTTCACTTCATAAATCTACTTAGCATTTGTGGTGAGTCACTTCTCTAGATAAAATCTAATTGTGATCAAAATATTTCACCTACCTAGGGGTTGCCTTGATAATGCACAAGTGATGGAATTCATTGAACTGTGAGTACCCATCCATTTTGTTTGAGATATCTCACTTAATCCCTATATCACTTGAATTATTAAATTTAAAAGGAGGTAAGATTTACATATAAATTATACACCACTTGTTGATCAACAATTTCTCAAATAAGATTTAGATGTAAACCTAATTGGGTGTGGGTATTCTTCTATATATAATGATGTATGACCCATTTTTTATAAGAAACAAGAAATTATGGAGATGAGAAACAAGCACAATGAACAATGTTCAATATTGTATTTATATGACACAAATTATAATGAGTACAAATCCTTCCATATATAGGCAAGGAAGAGGTGATCCACCTATCATGTGGATTGACAAGTGCCCCATGATGTGGCACAAATGAGTAGAAAAGTGTCTTATAGGTGTCAACCTTAGGATCATTAGGAATGTGAAAACCAACAACCTATTTGATCAAATCATCAACCTTGATTCCAAGTGTTGAGTGACCTTTGAGGTGAGATGGAAGGCCTTCAAACCTCAAAAAGGTAGCACATGAGGATTACCAAATAACTTGATAACTTCTAGAGGTCTAAAATGTTATACATTTAGTTAGACAAGATGTTGACTAACCTCATCAACCTAAGTACACTTAAGTATGGTGAATAGATAAATTATTCACTCTAACACCCCCCCTTCAGTGATACTTGGGGAGATCATAAAAGTGAAAATAGATAGAAATGGGTCCTAACTACGAGGCCATTTTAAGTACCCATGTACAAAGTTTCTCACAAAGTGGAGTAAAGGAGAAAATCTAGTGGGAACAAAACTCCTCTCCAAAAAGAGGAAGAGAACGATTTAAGACCTTCTGAAAAAGATATCACATGATGATAGGAGCATTATGATGAAATCCTAAAGTATGTAGAAGCTATAAACTCTATTGATGATGAATTGGTGTCTGTTGGAATCAACAAATATCCATGAAATGTAGATCAAGATAAGAGAGACAAAACACTACATGAGTGAACATAGGAGCCATACTAAACCATGAATACACAAAGTCAATCAAACTCTATGAAGTTGAAAATATAAATAGTACTATGATTAGGAGTACTAGAATCTCAAAATATGATCCACTAAAATAATCCCCCGTATGAGAGATAAAGATAGAAGTTTCATGAGGCCTCCCAACAAGAAGATTCCTCTAATACATTGAAAGAAGCATTAGCATAACACTGTCATAGTCCTCCCTTAATTCTAAGAGAATAAATAGACCAAGTAATATCGGGCACAAGAATGTGTAAAGAAATGCACAAGAAACTAAAAAAAGGTGTGCATCAACGCGTAGACACGAAAAATGTATCGATTGATCCTATACACCTGATCTTGATTTTACTAACACTAGTTCATTTTGAATCATCTCCTTTGCTAACCATTTAATCAAATAATCTTTATTTTAGGGTGATCCCACAATAGTGGTTTACAATTTTTAGCCAAAGCCCGGACACTAAAATTATTATTTTAACTAAATCTTCACATTAGGGCACCTATAGCTAAGCAGGTGAAGAATTTGAAGATGATGCAAACTAGAGTCTTGTCACATTTTATTGATAGATTCTAAATATATTTTTTTCCAAAATTTTTTGGATCATATTGCACTTCTTTTTCCATATCCACGAAAACTTTTTTTTTCAAAAACAACATTTTAAAAAGTGATGCACACCATATAACACATAACTTTTTTTCCATGAAGGATAAAATTCTAATTCTTTCGAATTTAGATTTTTAGTCCCAATATCTAGTGCTTCCACTTGGTTAGATAGTCTTTTATTGAATATTTTTTCTTTAATCAGAGTTTCAAAGATCAAATAATTACAATTCGAACTTATTGTGACCCAGGTATAACTGAGGATAACTTTTTTTGTATATATCAATTTTTTTTTTTGTTTTTATTGGATCAAGGACTTCAACTTATAAGTGCACTCATATATATATATATATATATATTTTGATAATCTGCTATTTTTCCACATATGTAGAACATAGACCTTCATTTTAGATGAAAAACCTATGTTTAATAAAACTAAAAAATCAAATACATAATAAAGCCAAAACATATTAAAATTATATTCCTTGGATAGCTAATTCTGAGGACTACCTGATTCCAGTTGGGTTTGTGAAGATTCCTCCATTTTCATCTTCAATCCGAGCTCCGAAGTGCCAAAATTCAGGGTTTTTTTGTGTCTCGAGGGGGGATGAGGAATAAGGCGGGTTTGAATGAACCCCTAGGGGTTCGCTCGAACCCTTAGGGGTTCGTTCGAACCAAGGTTCATTTGAACCCCCTTTTAAAAGGGGTTTTGTTGGCTTTTTAGGCGGGAAAGTATTTAAAGGGTTTGCTCGAACCCAAGTTCTACTTGAACCCCTAATGGGTTAGAATTAGAGACAACAGGTTAAATCTGAACCCTAAAATCAATTTTTTTCCATGAATTCATTTTTTTGTGAGTTTTTCTTCCTCACTTGAATTGTAAGCCACTATTGTGGCTTCACCCTTTATTAAATTAATCACATTTCATCTCTTAATTAAAATAAATCAATTTTATCTAATTAAGTCATCATCTCTGTTAATTAAAAAATCATTTTTATTTAATTAATTTTATAGTCTCTCTCTTAATTAAATGATTCACTTTATTTAATTAATCTCTAAAGAATCTTTCTATTAAATTTAATAAAATTAATCTTTGTTGATTTAATCTAACATCATCCTTTTAATTAAATAAATCCAAACTTTATTTAATTAAATCCTATAATCACATTTTCCTCTCATTTTTTGATCCAAAGTCTAAAGTCAAAATTGTCAAATACTAATCTCCCTCTTAATTAATCCAAATCCTAATTAATTCTAATCTAATCACTCCAAATCCTCTAGCTTTGCAACTTGCTCATGAAAATCATTTTAATTGGTTTATTAAATCTCTATTTACTTTCAAAAAGGCTTAAAAAGGGAATAGTATTCTCAAGTTTGAAAAATCCCTCCAAAGGGTTTGTACATCCAACATAAAGGCATTTAATTTTCTTACATGTCTTTTTTCCTTGAGCCAAGTGGAATTAACTTCATTTTCTTCTCCCTCCAACTTGTCATTTCATCAATTTTGAAATTCCACCTAATTGCATTTAATTGCACAATGACCAAAATGTGCTCCACCTTTGTCCACTCACATGTTGACAAGTAGCTTTATGCTATTGGTTGGTCTTTTATCCCACATTCATCCATTTTGCCTCATCCTCCATCATTCTCATCTATAAATAAGAGGCTCTTATTTGGATTTTGGATCCACAAATTTATGCAAGGTCATTATCTTGAGATTTTGAATTTTCTCATCCATTGTTCATCCACTTTCATGGTTTTCTTCAAGTTTCATAGCTAGGTTATGTAGGAATTTCACCAAGGAGCATCAAATCTTCATCAATCATCATTCAAGCTTGCAAGGAATTGGGAAAGGGCCATTTTCCACATCAAAATGACACCAATTCCCCCATGGGATTGAGAGTTTGATCATTTAAATAGGATTTAATAGCTTTTTTATTGTGTTCTTCATATTATTTCTTATTTTAATGTTTCAAATGAATTTCATGGGGAATGTTGTTTCTAACTTGCATATGGGACTAATTGTGTGTGTACCAATTTATCCTATACACCGATCCTGATTTTACTAACACTAGTTTGTCCTAAATCATCTCCTTTGCTAACCATTTAATCAATAATCTTTATTTGATTAAATTCATCACATTTCATCTCTTAATTAAATAAATCAATTTTATCTAATTAAGTCATCATCTCCTATTAATTAAATAAATCATTTTTATTTAATTAATCTTATAGTCTCTCTCTTAATTAAATAATTCACTTTATTTAATTAAGCTCTAAAGTCTTTCTATTAAATTAAATAAATTAATTTTTTTTGATTTAATCTAACATCATCCCTTTTAATTAAATAATCAAACTTTATTTAATTAAATTTAAAATCATTTTCCTCTCATTTTGATCCAAAGTCTAAGTCAAAATTGTCAAATCAACTAATCTCCCTCTTAATTAATCAAATCCGATTAATTCTAATCCTAATCACTCAAATCCTCTAGATTTTGCAACTTGCTCATGAAAATTATTTTAATTGGTTTATTAAATCTCTATTTACTTTCAAAAAGGCATCAAAAAGGGAATATTCTCCAAGTTTGAAAAATCCCTCCAAAAGGGTTTGTACATCCAACAAGGCATTTAAGTTTCTTACATGTCCTTTTCCTTGAGCCAAGTGGCATTAACTTCATTTTCTTCTCCCTCCAACTTGTCATTTCATCAATTTTGAAATTCCACCTAATTGCATTTAATTGCACAATGACCAAAATGTGCTCCACCTTTGTCCACTCACATGTTGACAAGTGGCTTTATGCTATTGGTTGGTCTTTTATCCCACATTCATCCATTTTCCCTCATCCTCCATCATTCTCATCTATAAATAAGAAGCTCTTATTTGGATTTTGGATCCACAACTTTATGCAAGGTCATTATCTTGAGATTTTAAATTTTCTCATCCATTGTTCATCCACTTTCATGGTTTTCTTCAAGTTTCATAGCTAGGTTATGCAGGAATTTCACCAAGGAGCATCAAATCTTCATCAATCATCATTCAAGCTTGCAAGGAATTGGGAAAGGGCCATTTTCCACATCAAAATGACACCAATTCCCCCATGGGATTGAGAGTTTGATCATTTAAATAGGATTTAATAGCTTTTTCATTGTGTTCTTCATATTATTTCTTGTTTTTATGTTTCAAATTAATTTCATGGGGAATGTTGTTTCTAACTTGCATATGGGACTAATTGTGTGTTTTTTCTTCATGCTTGTGCAGGTCTAGGATCACCATTCACATTTTGGCACTAGAAGGAGGGCGAAATTTGAAGAAATTAACACGTTTTTTGAGAAATTCCACTTTTTTTTTGGAATGTTGTGTGTCTACAGGAAAGTGCATCGTTGACAAAGAAACTACACCACTATTAGTCCAACAGCACTATATAGTGACGCTGAAAAACTTTAAACTGTGACATTGGGTTCTTCCCGCCATTAAATTTGAATTCCAAACTGCGACACTCTGCCATTTTCCTGTCATTGGTCAATTAAAATTCCAAAGTGCATCGCTGGTTGAAACAACGACACATATGCGTTCACTGGTTTCTCCACAGTCTGATGTTATTAGCCCCAGTGTCACCATACAATGCCACTGACTCCATCAAACTATGTCACATTTGTGGATTGCACCGTTGAGTTTGAGTAAACGTCAACTTTTAGGTTATTTTGACATGTGCTTTTTGTTTTTGATCATTTTTAACCTTTTAACCTATTTGTTGTCTCTAGTTTTCTGTGAACTAATCAGTTTTGTAGGTTGAAGTGGTCAAGAAGGAAGGGATAAATCAAGGAGGAGTTTCCTTTATGACATCTTCTTTCTATTGTATCAAGTGTTTTTAAACACTTTGGAAGATATTATAATTCTAGTCTAAGGATTTTCTATCTTTCAAGCTTTAGGACTCAATAAATTTCATTTGGGCTCTAAAAAGAACAAAACAAAGGGGTTAAAAAAAGAATCTTAGGAACTTTGTTTTGGACTTAACAATTGAACAAACAAATCTCACACTTCAAAGTTGGTGCTTAAAAAGAATTCATTTTCTACTTTGAAGTTAAAATGAACGTGTTCTTTTGTGTTTTGTAATTTCTTATACAAAGTAATATCACCTAAAAGATGTATGCGCTTCTCTCGTGCCTCACAACGATCTTGAGAATCAAAAGTCTTTTGGTGACATTAAGTTGTGTAAGTAATTGCCTCCACACTTCAATTTGGATCCTTAAAATTGAAGAAAGCTTTCTAGTGTGAGTTAGGTATATCACATGTGTTCTCTCTTTGTTCAGGCAAACAAAGATTGATCAAACTATGGATGTGATTTCTCACTTTTGTTTACCCTTAGAGGGCCTATTTGGTGGGAAAGAAAAATTAATCACCCCAGGGAATGACCCAATCGGGAACATGCTAAAGCTAAGCAACTTCCACCTGGTATATAAGTGTGGGTACTTGAGGAAATTTCAAGTATCATGAGGATTGTTTCGACAAGAAGGGCACCAATGGTCTCTTTTCGTATGGATGATCCCCCATGAACATAATGCCTATACTAGAACCTTTTGTTTAGAAGTCCAAATCCTTATCTATTTGTTGGTGCAAGAATGGTCATTTTGAAGTCCCCCATATTCTTGTTGTTCTTGGTAGAGATGAGAAGTATGCCATGGGAGTTTCATGGGTACTAAAGCTTGGCTAACCCATAGAAATGAGTGTCGTGGAGGGGAGCCAGTTTGGTCAAGCTTTTAATCATTCGCCAAGAATAAGCGCAACTAGATTTATCCAAGTGGGGATTCAACAAATATTGTCTCTTGACTATCCATAGGGTTGTGCATTTTCTTGGAATCAAAACACTTTGTTTGGATCTTAAACATTGGAAAACAATCATTCAACATGATCATCAAATGTCAAACCCTTTAAAGGAAGCAAATACCTTTGACAAAATTCAAGTGTTATTGCTTTCCTAGGGATTCTATCCTTAGAGGCTTCTAAGCATTTGAATTTACATCACAATTTTCTCTCACTAAAGTCAACAATAGGAAAAATTTTCATTAAATTCCTTGATTTCCACATAATTGACTTTGTGGGATGAGAAGAAATTAGGACATTAGACATTTAGTTTGAAAAAAAGAGAGTGTTTGTGGTAAAAAGAACTCATTAAGAAAAGATAAGAAACAATTGGACCCCATACATGTGCTCTTCCAAATGATTTCCCAAAAGATCAAAATATGAAAACCAAAGTCCAAAGGTCTTAGTCAAAAAGCTTGCAAGAAACGTTTGTCCATGCTTTATGAATTTAGAGAAAGATTAACCTTCAACTTTTACAAGCGTGCATCAAGTAACAATCCAAATTTGTATTCATTTTACTATTGTCAAAATCCAAGTCTCTTTCAAAGGTTTGAGTATCTCACATAGGAAGTAATAACTGTTCTTCAACACCTAGGTCTAGTAAACAAAAGTCTCTCTAAGTCCCTTAGGATAAAAATAAAAACTCTCATCCATCATCCAAAATCAAAATCAAATTCCTTCTCACAAAAAACTCTTGGAAATATTCAAAAAATCCTTCATGCTAAACTTTGGGCAAATCCTCTTGAAATAAAAAAAACAAAACAAATCTAAATCATTTTGTTTGACTAGGTGTGTGTAGATGAATCCTTCTTTGCACACTTAGTCAAATTATCATCTTGTGGACAAGTTTACTCTAGGACAACATCCAACCTCTTAGAGTTTATGAGTTCATTATCCAAACCAAATCCAATCAAAATCAAAATCAAATCAAATCAAACATCAACCCCAAATTCCTAAAGTTTAGCATCCTCTTCAAGGTTCCCTAAGAGTTTCAAATCATCCATCTTTCATTATCACCATCATCATCCTTTGATCCTCAATATCTTAGAATTTATTTTTTGTACCTAAAGTTTAGATCAATCCAAAGAGTTAGAGGTTCATCTCTTACATTCTTGAAATTTGATCCCTATTTTATGGTTCAAACTAGATCTCAACGCAAGAAGAACATGGAAACAAACAAAGAAACATCAACTTCGAGTGACTTGAGTCAAACCACTCCCGAAATCAATCCCATTGGATCTAGCAATCCCATGCACAATCTTCCTCCACTTCCACAATATTCTCAAGAGGAAGGTCAAGTAGAAGAAATCACCAACAATGTCTTAGGGATGACAAAAGATGAAATTATTGAAATGGTCCAAAATCCTAAAACTTGCAGAATTGTCAATACCATGATGAAGCTCAATCCCTCACAATACATGCTAGAATTAGAAAAAGAAGGGGCTAAAATCCCTTCTGACTATGATGTGAGCACTATTGTGGAGAAACCTCTTGGGATTATGCCTCCAATCTCATCCACACCTCTATTTCAAAGCATCACTCAAACCATCCCCCAAATCACATCATCCATTGCTCCAACCCCACCAATTGTCAACAAGGGGAGTTCATTGCTTCACGCACTTAAAACACATCCCCTTGTTAACAACCAAGATTTTCATGCAAACACCATCTTGGGTCAATCTGTTCCTCAAAATTTGTTACGCCCATACGTTCCTCTCACCTTTCATGACCCCAATCACCCATCCTCTTTTCACACAACAGTGACATATCCTCTCAACACACAAACCTCTCTCCCTATGACTTTGCAAGGAGAAGGTGGGATATTTGGACAAGGGGGAATCTTTGAACCTTCATCATCATCATTTTCTCAAGGGAACACACCACCCATTTTTCCACCACTTCCACCTTTTCCATTAACATCCACACCACTCCTTGGTTTAGGGCTTCCCCCTTTACCAACCATCAATCAACAAAATCAAAGCAACCCCCCGATCATAAATCAAAACATCATACCAAATCCTCTGATCTTGCCATTGATATCACAATAGGTGGCAACCATCCAAGCAACACAAGCAATCACTGCACCATCCATAAACACGATATCTCAAGGACCGAGCATGTCAATCGCACTATCCACTACACAAATCCCTATCATCAATACAATGACACCTCTCATCACAACAACAAACACCATTATGAATCTACCACCACCACCACCACCAAGACCAAATGTGACCAACCAATATTCATGTTGCAAGTAGCTCAACAAGCATATCAAAAGGCACTTCAACAGTTCCAAGCGCAACAAGCACAAAACACACAAGTTGCTCAACAAGCGCAGGATGTTCAAGTAGCTCAAGCCGCACAACAAGCACAATAGGCTACAAGCTCAAGATTTTTGTAATAGCGAGGGAAGCAGCTAAAATTTTAGCAAAGCGATTTCAAAGCTACATAAGTTGCATAGGATTCAGGCGCACAAGTAAACTGTAAGCTCAAGCCCAATATCAAGCTCAGCAAGCACAAGTGCAAGCTCAATACTAGGTACAACTGCAAGCAACTCAACAACAAGCATATCAGCAAGCCCTGCAATAGTACCAAGCACAACAAGAATCCACCCAATTACTAGCCCAACAAGAAGGCAGCTGCTCTTCAAGACCAACAACAAGTGTTGTTGAAGTAACAATAAATCACGGGCATATCGGCAAGCCTTGATGTACATTAGAGCTTGCAGCAAACTCCCAACCAGCATGCCAACACTCCACCCATCACTCAAACACCTCCACCACTTCAAAACACATTCACTCCACCTCTTGATCTACAAGACAACATGACAACACAAATCAAATTACTCTCGTAGTCAGTGCTCAATCTCCAATTAGGGAAAACAACAAAAACACCAAGCAACTTGTGTCCCTATCCATTCAACAGGAGCCTTGCAATGGTACCATTCCCAAAGGGCTTTGAAATCCCTAAATTCGACAAATATCGTGGGCTTGGTAACCCTAAACATCACATAAGGGAGTTCCAGGTACATTGCATGGAGGTCACATATGACGATACATATCTGATGCAGTTATTCCCTTGAAGTTTGGTTGGTCTTGCCATGCAATGGTTCTCTCATCTTCCTCCTGGAATCAAAGTTCCAGAAATCATTGAACTGCATTCATAAGAACTATGCATTCAGCATTGGCATGGATGTTAGTCTAGAGGAACTGACTAACATCCAAGCAGGGCTAAGGGGGAATCATTCACTTCCTTCTTGAAACGATGGTGATCCAAGGCCAATAGGAGAAAATGGACCATGCCAGAGGAACAAAAAATTTGCACCATCATTACCAATCTTAAGAAAACCTTGCCATTCCATCTTAAGACACAATGTATCACCATGTATGACTAGTTGATCCCCAAGGTGCTCAATATCGAATGAGCCCTTATTGCACAAGGGGGACACCCACATATCCAGAACATCAAGACAACCACCCATCCACCAGCTATAACGAGAAACCTCACACGTGGGCAAAAAATAGGAACATCACTAATGATGGTGTGGTGGATGCCAAGGTCATCATCAATGCTCCAAAACAAAACACGCAATCATACCAGTAACCACAAGGAAACAATCAAAACAACACTCAAACCAACACGGTATCACAACAACCACCCAATAATCAAGTCAACAACCTGAATAATCAAGGGGGACCACCTCCACAAAAAAATATCCCCCAAAGTCACACAACCCTTGGGGAACCAATTGGTCAGGTCATGAAGAAGTTGGGTAAAAAAATCTCATCAAAATTCCCACTTATGAGGGTATCAAACCCCAAGTGAAACCACCATGTGAACAATGAGAACCACTGCTTTGTGATTTTCATAAAATCAAGGGCACACACTATCAGTTGCATGAGGCTAGAAAATGTGATCCAAGAACTCATCGATGACAAGGTCATAAATGTTGAACAACCAACTGGAAATCAAGACCTTAAAATATACATGAATCTGATGCTGGATCATAACAAAGGGAACAATCATGGAAAGACCAAGTATGCCAATGTGAACCATGTGTACGATCATGTTGTCACATCCATAGATGAATGGGTCATTGTTGTTAACATAAAGGGAGCCAAAGCTGA
>VDFB02000003.1:267212266-267295113 GCA_007258455.2 Sequoia sempervirens | reverse complement strand
AAGCTATAGATGTTTTCAATCGACCTATCAAATAGGACTTTAGTCATAATTCAAATAGAAAATGAATAATAATTATTTATTAAATTCAAAGTAAAACATAATTTATATTGGTGGAAAGTTGAGAATCTCCTTTAAAATCCCTTTTCATTTTATCAATTTTGGGTAAAACAAAAGTTGTCAGCCACATACCCTTCACATACCCATCATATCGCCACTTTTTGGCCCATCATGATCCTGCACATACCCAAAAAGGAACTACAAGGGAAAATGTGCAGACTCAACAGGTGAACGCGCTAGAAAAGGGAATAGGAGAAATTTCCTTACATAGAGGCGAACTCACCAAATCGGGGCAGGGATGAAAAAGAAAGAAGATAGAAATGAAATGTTATAAAGTCTGACAGAATGGTTGGCATGGATGCAGAGTTTTGAGACTCTTAGGAAGCAGGAGAGACACTCGACCATTCATGAGGTGAGTTAGGAGGCGATGACCTTGGATGACCACATGGCAGTGGTCAGGTGAGACTCTTGCAAATGTTAGGATATCCCAACATTAGGGCGCACAGACCTATGTTGACAGCATTGATGGAGTGGTGGAGTTTCAAGACTTTCAGTTTCCATCTCCCAACAGGGGAGATGAAAGTGACTTCGGAGGGTGTGTGGTGGACTATGAGATTGTCAATCCAAGGAAACTTGATTAGCGTCATGCCCACCCAACCAGTCGAGAGGATCCTATGGTGGTGTTTGGAGATGTGGACCTTCCCATGCAAGGGAAGGAGTTAGATATCGATGACTACCTAGGGACAGTGACATGACCTTTGCCTCTATATCTCAGTGGACTGATTAGCGGGATCCTCCTTCATAACATGAGTGGTCTATTCTTTAGCCTCAAGATGATTGAGGTTGTCAAGCACATTGTAGAGAGGCGAGATAGATTCTTTGCATGGGGGTCGTGTGTATTGGCCCAGTTGTATCAAGATATGCACATTGTTTGTTATAGGTGAGCACTCAGTGTGAACCATGTCACAGTGCTTTAGGTATGGGCCTAGGAGCATATCAGAGTGGCACAACCATATATTTTGATTGTTGGAGCTAAGGATGAGATGTTGCCAGTGGCATATTGGTGGGGCTTAGTGTATGGATGGAGGTTGCATTACCAGGAGGTAGAGAGCCTAGAGTTTTGGTGGTGGCAGAGAGATGGACTGATAGATGGGGATACCATTTGGAGGCCATACATGGGGCGGTGATTTCAGGTATGGTAGGAGGATGATAGGATATGGAGGGCCTATCTATTTTGTTGATGTTATTTGATAGGCCGAGATCCATTCATCATAGATTTGCATAGGCTGGATAGGGTCACTTGTTAGTATGGGCTACAGTAGGACATTCCTCTAGGGCCACAGATGTTCTGGAGGATCAGTAGGGAGTCAAGGCTAGTTTGGGGGTAGAGGATCATGATAGAGTATGCCCAATAGATGTGGGAGGTAGTCTTAATTATTGTATGGCTATGGATGGGAGGGACGGAGGATGCAGAAATGATAGTGCAATATGCAACATGGTGGGCCTAGTAGAGGCCTAGGAGGATCACTACGGTGAACCTAATCATACCAGCTATGGGTTTCATGGATGAGGAGGAGGAGCAACCAAGGCCATGGAGGAGAAGGAGGGATGGCAGACAGAGGGGTGGTGTAGAGGTAGGGTAGGATGAGGTAGTACCAGATGTGGAGATGGAGGAGCCGGGGAGAGAGGAATAGGCGATGGAGGTAGACGCCCGTGAAGTGGATGTGATGGCTATAGTGCCATATCAAGCACCTCCGCCAAAGGACCCAATAGTTTTGTTGATTGGAGCCTTGTCCATATTGTGCATTATTGAGCACTGATTGAGAGAGTTAGAGGACAATAGGGATCAACTCCAGAAAGAGGTGGAGAGACTGCGGGGGGAGGCACAATGGTTGCAGGATGCCGCAAAGGCTAGGTAGTGGGACAGGGACCTAGAGTTTTTTCAAGTGGCAAAGGAGGTAGGGGAACAACTACAGGCAATACAGGTTGAGAGAGATGATTTTCTCAGGCAGCTAGAGGAGGCTTGGGGGGAGAGGGAGGAGGCTCAGGAGAGGGCAGAGTGTTCAGAGGCTCCCTTCAGAGAGGCCTGAGCGTAGAGCCTATAGAGTGAGAGGGATGATGTTGCGAGGAGGATCCAAAGTAGATGGAGTCCTGGTTAGAGTCCATGAGGCTAGTGGAAGAGGCCTGGGAGTAGGAGAAGTGAAAGATACAGGGGTAGTGGGAAAAATAGAAGATGGAGAGGGACCAGCTACGGAAACAAGCTGGTGTGGGCGCCCATGCTAAGATTGAGGTGGGGTACTAGATGGGAGCTTAGTTCTTATTGGTATGAGACCCAACATAGAGATTACCTCCATTCATTCCACCAGCACCACAGAGACCAGCTCCCTCCTAATTAGTGTAGACTCACACTATGGGATACAACGACTACTAGGAGACCCCTCCTCACAACTGAGGATTAGGTTCAAACTCCCCACAATGTTTAGATGCAGGGAGCAGTGGCTAGATGGATAGGGGGTGGATACAAGATTCCCATTTTTGACAAGTTCAGGGCAGATACATGTATATATAAGAAAAAATTACATATAGATTCTTATGTAGAGATTGGTCAGATTGATTCATTCTTTATTGATTTAGGACACCGTGACATGTTAGATGTAGTCATCTATATTTCATTAGTTCCCTGCACTTGTGCCTTTATTTGATGGATTTGATGGACTATGGACTTTTATTATGGGTTGTTACAGACTTTTGTGGACTTTTATGATGGTTGATAGACTCTTTATTATGGATTTTCGATGGACTTTATGATCTTTTTATCGCAGACTATGATGGACTTTGATGTACACTATATTTTTTGATACATATATATATATACTATGCGATGGACATTGACGATGCTATGCGATTATGATGTGATGTTGTGGATATCTATTATGCTCATGTGTATGATTATGATTGTGATGTATGCATGTGATTATGATGGTTTATGCCTATGTCTATGTGGATGATATGAATGAGATGCATTATTCCTAACACTTTTTGATGCAGGATGTGATGTGACATGGTTTATGATTGTATGATGTATGTTATGGACATGATACTAATGGTCTATGATGCAGGTGGTGATGCGATTTTGATTTGTGATGTATACATATGGGACATGATATGATGATTGAGTATGGTATGGATGATTGCATTGTAATGATTAATTATGTATGTATGATATGACATGAAAATATGTAATGGATGCATTATGCATATGTAATCATATTATGGACATATGTAATGGAATGTGTGTAGCGAAATGAACTAATATGTTTATAATTTAGCAACTTTAAACAATGTAAAATAATAATGAAGATGGACTTAAGAAGCTTAGAATAACAAATCTATATTAATCTAAACAACTTAAGATGATAATGAAAATGATAATGCAATGAAATGAGATGAAAAATGAATGAACTTAAGATGCTTAGAATAACAAATCTATATTAATCTAAACAACGTAAGATGAAAATGAAAATGATAATGCAATGATATGAGATGGAATGAACCTAAATGATTGCATAGTGAAATGAATGATGATGGGTGTGATAGTTCACCTGTCAAAACCATAAGAATCCTAATAGGAAGAATAGATGGGGGAGTAACATTTGCACAACCAAAAATCACTAACCATAGGCTAGAGGAAGAATAGATGGGGATAAATGCATTGCAATGGGAGGATAAATGAACTACAAATGCCATTTTTCCATATTAGGAGCACTGATTTTTACTATAGCATAGGACACTATATGCCAGGGTATGAAGAACCAAGGCCGATTAGTGTCCAATGCATAAGGAAAAAACAAAAAACAAGAAGGCTATCCCAACACCCCAAATTCACAAGGGCTTTGGTCGGGCCAAATGCTGGAATAACCACAAGCACAAAGGATGCCTTGGCATAACACAAGACCACGGGGATCTTGGTGGGTACTACACGGTACAACTAAGAAGAGAAGATCACTCAAAATCAAGATATGCCCCTATGTTTACCTGTCAAAGCGCACCATGATATGATGGATCGTGGCAACCCTGATAGGGTATAATAGGAAGCTCAAATGATAAACAAAAATGCCAAAAGCATCAAAAGATCACAATAAATTTTAAACATCCTTTGCCATAGGACCAAGAGGTGCATGGGATTGATGTAGTCTGATGTGAGGAAGGATACATCCTGCTAAGACCAAATATGGAGGATAGATTACATGGTTGACATGACTCAAGATACTTGAAACTAATTGAATCTCATGGTACTAATGGATTTTGTTTTTAGTAACCAATTGAATAGAGACACACTTGACGACATGACCCAAAACCAAGACACACCCTAAGGATGAACCTAGGGTCTTGGAGGCTCATTGATTGATGGCATTGCCTATGTGAAAGTGTAGAGACCTCATAGTTTGATAAAAGATTGACGAATGACCATGGATAAAAGTGGAAAAAGTACAATGGAGACTTTGATGGATGATAAAGACTGGACGAACAAATGCCTTGGGGGCTGATCAAATGATTATCCTTGCCTACGTGAAAGTGCAGAGGAAATGTAGATTGAAAAAATAGATGGAAGGTGACGTGTGGCCTAATGATGACCGATGCAATGAAATACCCTAGGTGAAGACACGAGACCGATAGATGACACCAATATACAAGCAATAAAAAGCTCAGATTTAGGATAAAAGCTTAGGATCTTGGATAGAAAATCTGAATTGTCCAATGCTCAATCAAAGTATACCAAGTGATGGATAATAGGATGTTGATGGAGGGATGGGTACGATAGGATGTGGTGATAGGATATGTGGATAGGATAGATAGAAGCATAAAGGGAAATAGGACACAAGGTAGATAATGATTGAGCCCTCTAAGAATGGCGTTTGTTGCTAGGTTTTCACCAAATGTACTTATCTAAGGTACCACCAAGATTGGTTTTCACCATAGGATGCATTATTTCTCTTTATTGCTTTTGGATTTATTTTTAACTTTTTGATTTTTTTTGTATTTTTTGTTGATTTTTTACTTTGTTTTTGGTATTTTTTAGGTAGGGTAACCCATGTAACCTAGGTGTAAAACCATTTCAGATGCATGAAGTTGATGGGTTCTTCCAAGGGTTCTCCCTTAGGTGTTGCAAGCTGATATGCCCCAAAACCATATTTTGTAGTGTCAACATATGGACCCAACCAATTTGCTTCAAACTTCCCTTTCCTTTCTCAATCCTATTGGGTACACTGTTCACTTTCATGACTAGATCACCAATGTTGAATTTGGGGGGACAAAATGTCTTGTTATAATTTCTCCTAAGACGGTGTTGATATGCTTGGAGATGATTATAGGCCTTGATGCATTTCCCATCCATGAGTTCCAGTTGGCTTAATCATGCGACTCAAGCATCTTCATCAATGATTAAATTCTTCAGAGAGATATGAAGTAATTGGCAAGATGGCGTCGACACCATAAACAAGGGAATATGGGGTAGTGCCAGTGGGGGTACAAATGGATGTATGATATGCCCAAAGCGCAAGATTGAGGTGAAGATGCCAATCTCAACTAGTATTATTGATAACCTTTTAAAGGATTTTGATAAGGGTCTTGTTGGTTGCTTCTGCTTGACCATTACCTTGGGGGTAATAGGGAGTAGACCAATGATGCTATATGTGATAGGTTTCACAAAGGTGCTTCATGTACTGGTTTTGAAAGGCTTTCCATTGTCGGTAATGATAGTGGAGGGGATTCCATATCTATAGAAAACATGGTAGGGGATGAATTTGGAAATATGAATACTAGTGATTTGGGAGAGTGGAATTGCTTCCACCCACTTAGTGAAGTATTTAGTGGCGGTGATGATGAAGGTATGACCATTGGATGAGGGGGGATAAATCTTATTGATTAAGTCAAAACCCCATTGTGAAAAGGGCCACAGTGCAATGATGGGTTGCAAATCCTATGTAGGAGCATGGATTAGATTTGCATGTTGTTGACATGATACACATTTCTTAATGAACTCACAAGCGTCATGCTCCATAGTTGGCCAATAATATCATGCTCTGAGAATTTTCTTTGCTATGGAAACTCTATTAGAATGGGACCTATAGACACTACTATGCACTTTTTTTAATGCAACATAGGATTTTGATTCATCTAGAGACTGAAAGAGAGTGCCATCATACCCTCTATGATAAAGTGTATCTCCCACGATTTCATATCGGGAAGTGTGTTGGATGAATGATTTGCATTGGTTATGGTTGTTGGCCTCCTCTAATGGTTTAATAACTAAGCCCTTAGAGCTATGACTTAGAGATTGAACATCTGCACTAAGTAGCTATCTTACTCATCATGAAGGTGCATTTCATTGTCAACCCAGGGACATAAATGTGAAATGGGTTAGCACTGTATGTGCACTAGAACTTCATTGTAATCATCCATAAACTAGGAAAGAAACAATGCTAGAAAGAAATCAACTTAAACACCAAGCATGAATCAACATTTGTACTAAGCATTGACAACTGGACTGGAAATGAAAGATAGAAATGGAAATCTCAACAAACAGATAGGAAACTACTCTATCTGCCTTGGCTGCAGGAACAATCACAAAACAAAATTTCAGTGGCTACAGGAACAAAAAGTTGTTGAAATTGAAACTAAGTACTGAATAGAAAATAAATTTTAAATTAAATAGGTGGAATTCTCACCAAGTGGCCCCCCTTGGGCGAGTCTCCCTTAAACTAGCTCAAATGCAACAACTCAGAATATCATATTATTTCTTGAAAACATGATTACAACATCTTAGCGATATGACTGTATTACTAAAACTGGAAATGCAAGTACAATATTAGAATATCCAACCTTTTCTAAAGGGGCATCTGACCATTATTTATAGAGAGAAAAACTATTGATTAACCCTAACTACCTAAGCAGTCAACTCCATCAAAATAGGAGGATGCCACTTATTGAAAGCATAGAAAAATATGAAGTTATGCATGTGCCAAATTGGTCAAAGCAAACTTGCTCCAACGGGAATCTAGCACAACACACTTCCAAGATTTGCTCAACAAATAAATATGACCATTAAAAAGGTAGTTATATTCTTTTACTCAAATTAGGAATTTCCCTCCATGGGAGTTCCTCTTCGGGTATGTGCAGGATCATGATGGGCCAAAAAGTGGCAATATGATGGGTATGTGGCTGATGACTTTTTTTTATGAAAAATTGATGAAACGAAAAGGGTTTTTAAAGGAGATTCTCAGCTTTCCACCAATATAATTTATTCTTTACTTTGAATTTAATAAATAATTATTATTCATTTTCTATTTGAATTATGACTAAAGTCCTAATTGATAGGCTGGTTGAAAAACATCTATAGCTTTCAAACAGTATCATGTTTTTCGAATCTAAAACATGTGTCACATTCTATGTTTTGTATACTATAGGATTATAAATAAAAAAATTAAATTTCATGAAGTTTTGACCAAGTTAAGGTGGTCAGACATACGAGTTTTTTATATTTTTTTAAAGTTGTAATAAAAAATTCATAATTAATTATTTACTTAGAAAAAAATTACAAAAAAAATGCATCACATGGGACATGAGTCCTTTAATTATATCTAAAGTCTTATAAAAAAATATTATCATTTTATGTGTGGTTAGGGTGGTTAAACGGACACCTACTTCTTATTTTTCCCTAAAATTTAAAGTGCTACTGCATTGAAATTTCAAATTTTCTCAAATAGATTTTAAAAAAAAACCTAGTATTTTAGAAACTACATTCATTTTTCTACAGATTCTATTCTTACATATTTTTGAAATAATATAGATAATTTATTCAAATTTTTAAGTCAAGTTTCCTAACTCTGATTTTTTTGAATTTTTTGCCACTTAAGGGCCTTTTTTTCCATGATGATCTTGCACATACCCCTCCTTTGACCTTTTAATGATCATCTTCTTGTCTTTCTTCGCAATCGACCAGTTGGAAAGAGTTTCTTCCACTTGGAAAGCTTTGTTGACATCAATATCTTGGTGTAAACCTACATAATTACATTAGCATGCACAAACAATTGCATATCTATAATTACCTTAGTAACATTCATTCAACCACTTGTAAATTCAACATAGATAATTCACATAGCATGATAATATCATTAAAAGTCACAAGGATAAACTTATGCCCAAAGTCTATGGTTTTAAGGAAATCACATGGAAAATGTCAACAACCAAGTGCCAAAGTCTATGATAGCAACAAAAAAAATATATAATAAATCTCATCAAAATTGAGCCATTAATTGGACTCATCATTCCCCCCAACCTAATGTTTTGTTGGTCCTCCAGCAAAAGGAGCACTATTCTTTTTCCTAGTCAATGCCCTGAAGTCACCAACTATCAACTGTACCACATCAGTCTCTGCAGTGTTTGAATTAGGATCCCAATAGAATCCTTGCTTACTCTCTAATCTGTTCCATCTTGCCCTTTCTGCAGCTATGTCATATCGATAAAACTTGTAATTTGGCATAGGCCACAATAGTGTAGGTGGTTGAAATGTTAATGGAAGCCAAAACTGTTGTCTCAACCTTCCAATTTGTATGTACTTGTCAACTCATTTGCATGCTGCAACATAATTTTTCAAAGAGTGGGGTTTAGCTTATTTCAACTCATCTGGAAAACTGTTCCACCTCTTTGCTAAGTACCCCATTATTAATTTTCCTATAGTTTCAAATACCTTCTCATATTCCTTGTAGGCTTCTTCTCTAACAAGCATAATCCTATTCTTGTAGTTTGGGCGATAAAGAATTCTATGCCATGTTTGGAAAATGTCTACAGGTTTACTAGATTCAGCTTTGAGGGCTAAGGGAGTATGGAATTCTCTTTCCCTGTAAGTCATAAACTACTGCCCCCAACTAATTTCATTCTAAATCCAGGACATAAATTCCCTTAAATAGAGGTCTCTAATATATAGTAAGGGATTCCAATCATGATCATCAGACATAACATAATTATGCAAGTATAGTTCACACAACAAATTTTTAACTTCAGGAGGGGAAAACTGGTAGGCCTGGAAAAATTCATTAGGAGTTTTAATAAAAGGAATCAAACTTGAAATAATCCTTGATAGTTGAAAGAAAATATTTCGCTCCTTCAAATGCAGGGCATACACTCTAGGAGGAGTTCTACATTCCAACATTCGAGGTACTAAAGCTACCACCTTATCCTTCTTTTCTTTCAAGGCAGGAATTTCTACATTCTTTTCTTCAATTTATGTATTTTTCTTTTTAATCTCATTCTATAGCTTGCATTTTTCCTTTTTCCATTCCTCCTCTTTTCTTTGCATCTCAATCCATAGTTTTTGATCTACATCATTCCATGAAAAGGAAATAGGTTTATGTGTTCCTACCAAAATCTTCCTTGGCATTGATTCTTGTTGTTCAAATGGCACCAGTTACAATGATTCAGGCTCTTCATCCTACTGTGGCTGCAGGGGTTCTGGATTCTCATCTTGTTCATGTTGTAGGGGTTCCTGATTCTCATATGGCTCTTGGTCCTCATCCTGCTCTTGATTCTCAACCTATTCTATGATGGCAACAAGCTTTGCTAATCTTATATTTTCTTGTTCTTCAAAAATATATTTTTCTTCAAAATTCACTTGCCCGATTGGGGCTCTCGTCTCCTCCCTAGATGTTTTTCTAAGCCTAGGGCTTCTCTTTAGAGGTACACCAGTGGCTGGCCTAGCTGGTTTTGATTTCTTAGGAGGTTTTTTTATCTTTTTCTTCAGTTGTAGGAAGAATAGTGTTATCAACCTTTTGTTTCCTAGGGCTTAGTGTTGCTTTTTTTGCCAAGTGCTTCTTGCCTACCCTTTTCTCATTTCTGCTTCTTTCATTTGTGCTTCCTCTCTCCTAAGGGAATCCCTAGTTTGAATTGGGGTTTTGGGAAGAACATTAACATAGATTCTGAGGATGAACTTTCCTCATCTAAATATTCTGACTCAAAAGAATCAATTTCAATAGCTTGCTCGGCTGTAGGAGGGTTTGAACTAGGGTTTGCACCAGCGGTTGATGCTCCAAGAGTGGTTTTAGAAACCCTCTCTTCCCTACTAACCCTTTGAGGTTGAGGCTGACCTCTAGGACGTACATTTTTTGGTCTAAATTGATCAATGTTTACAAATTCCTCCCATGTCATGTCAAACACCTCTTGCAAAGATTTCTCTACTAACAATTTTATTAAACAATGGTGGGAGACAAAATTATCCCTACCTTTTTGCATCTCGGTTGCCATGATTGCAAGGAGGTGATATAGTACATTGGGCATGTTTATTCTTCTTCCATGTCTCATATGGTTCAGGAGCTTGAAATACACAGAGTGGAGGCATGACTGGCAGCCCTCATAAGTAATATACTTGATAATGTGGATGACTACTTGTTTCCATGGCTCTAATAGAGAAGTTCTCTTTGTACCTTGCTTATCCACAACCAATGGAGGGTCACTGGGTTCAATAAATTCAACCGTAGTTGACCTTGCATCTCTGGTAGTAGGGTATGGCTCTCCATTGGTAGGTAAACCTGTTACCTCTGCAATTCTCTCCTTAGTGGTGATCACCTCTAACCCTTTTACCATTGCCTTCCCCTCAAAGAGTGTCTGTGCAAATTCTTGTGCAATGTCCTCATTGTAGCTATCAAGTTTTAGGAAATAATCTAGCCATCGACAATTCCTAAACTCTACCAGAGAAGGTGCATCCTGCATTACCACATCATGAACCGTGGTTTCATTCCTAATTAGCTGACCTCCCATTGTTTTAGCTGCCCATAATCAAATAAGCACTTTAGCTAAATTTCCTTTTCCTGCAATCTCTCTCTGAAAACCCCAACTTCTCCTTCCTGCAATTCTTCTGTAGTGTTGATGCCAATGTCATGTAGCTCACAAATTTACCTTTTTGGGTGATGTTTAAGATTATGACTAGTCAATAAAGAACAATATATGATGGGCATCATCAAGAAAAATGGTGGTGGTTTAGTGACATTTCACACATGCAAGTTGTCATTTCAATTTATCATTCAAATTGGCTTATTTCAAATTTTCTAACATGGATGACACGTAGATTTGTGAGTTGACACTCCCCCCCAACCTAAATTACAACATGTGTCCACACAAGCTGGGTGGTAATTATGATTTGACAAGGTGGAGTACAATTTTATGCTATGTGAAATATCAACATTAAATTATAGTAATTAAAGAAATGCACTAAAGGTAATTAAGATATAACAAATTGTAATGTATGTACCTAAAAACATGGAGTATCTTTGCAAAGAATGTGGAGAAAGCACTAGTTACCTTTAAAAAGTACGGTTGAGCAATTAATGTAGTGGTGATGGAATGAAGTGATGGCGAAGTGGAGTGATGGTGGAGTTATGGAAGAGAGAGAAGATGGAGATGGATCAGTGGATGGGTGGATCAATGAAGAAGTGGATTCCCACAAAAGTGGAAATATTTATTATGAAGTGATTACGTGTGTACCTAGATTAGTCAGAAGGAGGGACACTAGGTCCACTTCCTTTGGCTATGGGAATTTCAGAGGTTGGGTGCTGAATAAATTGCTGCATGAATCCTTCCTTGGATGTTGGCTTATGATACAACCTTAGATGATGATCGTTGACCAAAATTTTGAATCTGACAGGGTCAATAGTTGTGAATTGTACAACACCATTGGGAAATACTTCTACAACTTCATACAGTCCCATACATCTTGTTTGCAATTTACTTGTATTATAATGATACCTAGAGTCATAAAGGAGTGCCCAATCACCAAGCTGGAACTTATTTTCCTTTATCTACCTATCATGGCATTTGACCCTTTGATTCTGCACTACCTCAGTATGATGCAGGGTTATCTTTTTCATCTCATCCAAAGCATTCAACTGCATGATTCTGTCCTTTTATTCCTTGGATATATCCATCCCAAGATCTAGTGTAGTCCTAAGAGTCTTATGCTCAAATTTAATGGGCATCATAGCTGTCTTCCCATACAGTAATTCAAAAGGAGTGAAACCTGTTGTTTTCTAGGTGGTCCTATAGGCCCAAATAGTTTCTGGTAGCCTATTTTCCCAATATTTCCTATCAATAGCCACTATTTTGGTCAGAATTGCCTCAATTTCCCTATTGGTCACCTCAGATTGGCCATTGGCTTGAGGATGATAGGGGGTAGATTTCCTATGCCTCACATTATATTCATTAACTAGTACTATGACAAGGGTTGATTTAAACTAGGCCCCTTGATCTATCACTATCTCCCTTGGGACCCTATAACGAGTGTAGATTTCCTCATAAAGAAATTCTGCAACCTTATTATCTCTGGCATGCTTCATAGCTTTAACCTCAACCCACTTGGTCACATAGTTAGTGCAAACCAAGATGTAGGATTTACCATTTGATGGAGGATCAATGGGACCTACAAAATCAAGTCCCCATTTATCAAATGGAGTGATGACTACCTGGGGGTAAAGAGGCATCTCATCAGATTTAGTTGGTTGGCCCATCCTCTGGCATATATCACACTTCCTAGTATACCTGCTTGCATCCTTATGAAGTGTGGGTCAGTAATATCCTGTATTAATAATCTTCATTGCTGTCCTCTTGGCTACAAAATGCCCCCCACAGGGTTCATTATGACATGCTTGCAATAAATCATATGTCTCATCTTCTCTTACACATCTCCTCATGACATGGTATGGTCCAGTGTAGAATAAATAGCCTGTAATCCATGAGAAAGGAAAAGTTTTCTCAATGAGCACCCTTCTCTCTTTTAAAGAGAAATGAAGAGGAAATCTTCCTGTAACTATGTAGTTGGCTATGTCAGAATACCAAGGTGTATGCACACTAATGGAAAAAAATGTTCATCAAGGAAAGAGTCATCAATTACTTGAGTGTCCTCTGATGTAGTCAATCTAGAAAGAAATTCTACCACAACATTTTCCTTTCCTAGTTTATCAACAATGGTGATGCCAAACTCTTGCATCAACAACAACCATCTTTGTAGCATTTCTGAAATCAAGGGCTTATTCATGAGGTATCTTATGGCTGCATGGTCTGTATGAATGAAGATCTGATAGCCTGTTATGTAGTACCTAAATTTGTTAAGGGAATAGATGACTGCCAATATTTCCTTTTCTGTCATTGTGTAATTAAATTCAACTCCTTGTAGGTTTTTTCTAATAAAATAGATTGCATTCTCAATTTTTCCTTCTTTCTATCCCAAGACGACTCATATAGCATAGTTTGATGCATTTGTATGAATGTGAAAAGGAAGCTCACAATTAGGTCCTTTGATTACAAGAGCATGGTTTAAAGATGCTTTCAAATCAAAGAATGCCTTGTCACAGTCCTCTGTCCACTAGAATTCAACATCTCTAGTTAGAAGATTATACAGTGGTGTTGTCATCTTATTAAAATCCTTGATGAAATTCCTATAGTATCCTACATGTCCCAAGAAACTCCTAACATCTTTTTGCTTTGCAAAAATAGGCAGATTTGTAATCACCTCAATCTTGGTTGGGTCTACTTGAATTCCTTTTTGCAAAATGTAGTGTTCAAGGACTACTCCTTCCTGCATCATCATGAAGCATTTCTCACTGTTTAGGGACAGATTATGTTCTTCACATCTCTGTTAAACCTTCCTTAGATTCTAGTACTTCTGCAAAATCAACACCATAGGTAGTAAAATCATCCATATAAATCTCCATACAATCATGTGAGATATCTAAAAATATGCTAATGACTTCCCTTTGAAAAGTTGCAGGTACATTACACAAACCAAATGGAAGTATTGAGTAGGCATAAGTCCCCCATGGACAAGTAAAGGTTGTCTTCTCTTGATCCTCAAGTGCAGTTTGTATCTAATTATAGCCATTGAATCCATCAAGAAAAGAAAAATATTGCTTGCCTGCAAGGGAATCCAATACTTGGTCTATGAAAGGAAGGGGAAAATGATCCTTTTTGGTGGCAGAGTTAAGTTCTCTATAGTCAACAAAAACTCTCCATTTACCTCCCTTTTTAGGCACAATCACCAACAGAGACACCCATTGGCTATCTGAGATAGGGTAGATAAATCATGCATCCAATAATTTATGTACTTCACCTTTTACAATTTCCCTCAATGCAGGGTTGATTCTCCTTTGTGGCTGCCTCACTAGTGTGCAATCATCTCTGATATATATCCTATGAGTATAGAGCTTGGGGTCCAATCCTTTCATGTCATGGTAGTCCCATGCAAATGCATGTTGGTGTGTTTTTAAAAGGTTTGTTAGGGACAACTGTTGCTCTTGACTCAACTTGTTGTTAATATTTAGATGTTTTCCTTCTAACACTTGCACTTGTGTGGTTAACTCTATCATAGTTGCTTCACTAATACTTGGAATTTTTAGCTCATGTGGTAGCTATGTATGAAGCATATCAGTTGCTACAGGAAGTTTAGTTGTAGGAAGAGCGGGAAGAAGTGTCTTCATTGGACCTATAGAACTAGATTCATGAGTGGATGACTCTTCATGTACCTCACAATGGTTCTAAGTTATGTGGGACAACACTTCATCTTCTTCCTAGAGCTGCATGAAATAATTTTTTCCTGACATCACGAGTTGTGCTACTAAATTGACTTCCTTGGCCTCTTCTCCAACATGTAGCATTATATGTTTTCCATATCATGGGATGGTTGAGCAGGAGGCTAGAGAACAAGGTTCTTGGTTCTTTTCCCATCAGAAATATTCATGTCCCCTGATCGACATCCAATGTAAACATCTGTTGTGGTCAACCATGGCCTGCCTAGTGTAGCTTTAGGAGAAAGGATCATAAAATATGATGGGTACTCCCAGGAGTCTAGAGTTACCACAAGGTCTTCTACTATGCCATCTAGTTTGACAATAGAACTATCAGCAAGCTGTAGGACAGTAGGAGTAGGTCTAATGTTTGCAACATTTAGTTGTTGCAAGATATCCTTAGTTATCACATTTATTGTTACTCCCAAGTCAATTGGAGCATTCTTTATTTGGATTCCATTTATAATAACTCCTACCACAGAACTACCTAGGTCAGTGTATTTAGGAACATTAACTTTCCCAAGCATGATATATGCTAATTATCCTACAATATGAACTATAGTGGGGTCTTTCTTTTTCCTCCCTAGCTTTCTAAGGAATGCTTCCTTGATTGCTTTTCCATATATAGGGACATATTTTATGGCTTGAAACAAAGGTATCTTAACACATATGCATTTCAACTAATCCAAAATGTCAAAGGTTGTTTCCTCCTTCTCTTCCTTCTGTTTAACAACTTCTAACCTTTGAGGAAATGGTGGATCTTGATTAGTCTGTTGAACTAGTTCAAGATTTTTAGGCACACTTGGATGAATCAGAACATTTTGATGCTCCTATTCTTCCATGGGAATCTCGGTGATGATAGGAGTGGAAGGAGCTTGTAAAGTATCTCTTGAATGCATATGGATGTCACTCACACTCACGACATATGGAAGGAATTGATTAGGTGTGCTTGAACTTGAGCTAGTAGGAGGCATTATAACAGGCTGTTGAGGCTGTGAAGTGGTTGCATGTAAGTAGTTGTTTCGTTTGGTCATTGTTGTCCTCCCCTCCATTGGGATGTTTGTTGGTAGTTTCTTGGAGGTGGCTGCCAATTCCCCTGAAACTGCTACCAATTCCCCTGAGGTTGTTGCCACTAGGGTGGAGAATTTTGGTGATTGGGCCAGGTATTTGGAGGGTTATTCCAAGGTTGATGTGGATATCCTCCATAGTTGGATGGGTATGGGGGTTTCTATTTATTACCAAATGCATAAGAATTGAAATAAGGCCTAGCAAAATATAATGAATCTGGTGGCATACCTTGTCTTGGGGTCCATGATCTCCTTTGTTCAATGTAGTAGACTTGATCATCATCACCCTAGATTGGCTTGAACTCATGTGGAATCTACTTGTTGTCAATGTTAGCTACCATTTTGCATCTCCAATCCTTCTTCTTTTGTCTGCAATGAGGGCAATATTCTGCTAACATTGCATCTGCCTCCTCATGTTTCTTCTTTGCTTGAAGCATATCTAGCTGAGTAGCTAGATTTTTTATGATGTCTTGCTTGAAATCTACCAACAAGTGAGTAATCTCCATCCTTGAAACTCCATTGGTGGATGATTTACCCATAGAGGATTGGTAGCCTCTTCCTTTCTTTGAAGCTGCCCTGGAATAGTTCTGATAGATCTTATTAATATCATCCCAAGGAACTTGGGTGATATCTCCTCCTCCCATCAAGTCCAAAGCATCAGTGCAGTTGTCATTTATTCCTCTCAGGAAGAGCAAATTTTGAGACTCTTCATTGAGTGTATGATGTGGAGATTTCTATAGGAAAAATAGAAACCTTGAAATGTAATCCTCAAAAACTCTCATCTTCCTTTTGCATCCTAAAGATATAATCTCCTCTCAAGTCACTTTCCTCAATATTCCTTGTACTTCTCAAGGAATTTTGTCTTCATGTCATCCCAAGTCTCTACAAGTATTCCTACTAAGATCATAAACCATCTTAATGCAACTTCTTTCAAGATGGTAGAAACTTTAAGCATATGAGTATAAAGGTATAGTCATAGCTTCAGCAAGGATATAAAACTCAAACAGCAGAATCAAGGTCTTCTCTGACAAGTCCATAGGAACTTAGGGAAGGACTTGTAGGGGATGTTTTGAGGTTTCAACCTCAATCATTTCAACATTTCAAATTGAGTGGTTAATAGTTTACAAACTAAAAGTGATGCATTTCATTTCATCTATTTCCATTGAAATTTCAACATCATTAGAATCAAGAGATACATTTTTAGAATTTTTCAAGTGCATACAATATTGAAAAGATCTACACAAATCTTGTTGAAAGTAATCTTTATTGATTCAAGAGTACAAATTTATCTCACACAAGCATGAGATTTAGCTTGTTCAATGTAAATGAAAGGAAATTTATACATTGATAGATGAACAAAAGAAAAGAATGCACATATAGGGGAAGAGGCCAGTCATTGCTGATGATTGGTCAGATCTATTGTCCTACTTGGTCTTCTACTTCAAGTTGCTTTGCATCCTATGTAGCTCCCTATTTCCAATCTCCTACATAAAAGAATTGCAATGAGCTTGAGATCTCTAAGAAATAATGGTCTCTAACACTTTTATGCTAGCATAATTCCCAAATGCGGTGATGTACACTAGAAGTCAATTGTTCTATATTAGAGGAGCATAATGGATAAACTGGTGATAGCATGTGATAATAGCTGATATTTTTCTAAGATACAATGACTCATCCAATAAATGTAATGAGCTTCAATAGCATGAAATGCTCTGCTCAAGTTATCAGGTAGAGACATAAGCAAGGCATATGAACCGTTTAACAGAATGCCTAGTTCTCTGCATTCAAGATTTGAAATAAAAATGCTCTCGGGATGATATGCTAGCCTAAGCAGCAAAGCATATGGGGCATGGTGATAGGAACAAATGAAATTCAAAATGCTTGTTATAAAAGACAGAGAAATCCAAAGTCAACACTTTTCATAAGGGCATAAGATAAACATAAGTGAAATGAAAAGAACAACATGCTCATCAATGACTTGAATGTACAAGCATTGGAGGCATCTCAATTCATAAGTATGGTAGAATGAAAGGCTATGTTTGTGTCATTGATTTCCAGTTTAAGAAGGGAATTCAACATAAATTCAAGTTACATTCAAGATTCATGGAATCATAATGAGCATCCTACAGGAGATTATGATCATAATTTAATCAAAACATAAGCAAGCATGTGAATTGCTATAAAATGCTTGAGATCAAGCCTTCAAAAAGTGCAATGGGGATCACATAAAATGATTTACAGAAAATGTCATGATGTGTAGAACACAACCTTACTTCTCACTTCATGATAAAGTTATGAGTTACTAGTGGATTATTTCCAGAATGCACCATGGATGATATAAATAGTTTGATAGCCTATTACACGAAGGCAAGGAGTCCTAACAACTTTTTTTTGGAAAACATCATACACATATTAATGAAGGTGGTATTCACTTATAGGTGTAAAGATGCAGGTTTCCATCGGACTATGGTTCAGAGGTGAGGTTTTGACCTTTTCAAAACTATATTGTGGTATGAAATGAGCAATGAAAATCTAGGTTGGCATCCATTCTAGCCTTTATTCCATTACAAGGTGAGAAAGTTCTGTGTTGGGAAGATGTATTTGTAAAGATGAAAATTATATTATTCAAGATCTGCTATAAGCGCAAAAGAAGATTGTATGGCAAGAATCCCTAGTGGAACCTATATGGTTTTCTCTTTTCCTTTTTTAGAATGCCACAATAAGCTGGAAAATAATTTAGTCACTAGAGTTGGAATCACAAAAATGCTTTTTTTAGGGTAAAGAGGGTTTTTAGAATTACAAACCCAGAAACAAAATATAAAGTTTTGGGTTCTTAAGATATAGAATAGGGAAACTCTCATTGATAAATGGAGTTTCATGACTTTTATTTGGAGAAGCAGAGGTTTCATGGGTATCTAGAAAGGTTTATGGCCGCAACCTAGAATCATTGTTTTTATAGAAAGGAAACCCTGATATATCTTTTACATTGCATTGAAGGTGATAAACAAGTTTAGGTTGGTTGTAAGAGCACATAGCGGTTTTTGGTATGAGAGCTCAAAATGAGATTTTTGACAGAGAGTTGGGTAGTGGCGTGAGTTTTGGTAACCCATTTACAAATCGTGATACCTGTAGGGAAGAACTTAGCCACGGGCACTATATGGAGGAAATGTATTTTTCTTAAAACCCGTCTAGAGTTTTGTTTCCAGACCCTTGAATCTCAATACAATGGAATGAAACGAAGAAAAGGAGCTCGAATGCAAAGCCTTGTTTATCAAAAGAGTGCACAAAATAATAGGAAAATACAAGGAAGTTTGGGTACATGCAACATGAATGGCCGTGGCCATAGAAATGGTTTTTCTTTCTATTTGCAATAGAAAAAGTAGTATATAGAGTACTTTGAGACTATTATTCATAATGCCAGGAAAATACAGAGGTAACGCCTAATAAGATGCTTATTACAAGAGGGAATGATCTAGAAAATCAAGTTTCTTTATCTTTTGTAGATTTTATCTACCAAAAAACAAATAAGAAAGTAGAGAATATTCTTATAAAAGGTTACCATAATGGATTTGTTGAGAAATATGTTGGAGATTGTCATTATTTTTGCACGATTTCACCATGAATCAACTTCAGAAGGCTCGCAGAGAGACATTCCTTAGTGTTTCATAACTCCATTGTTGGCGGCATAACTTCTTCATGAAGAATGAAGAAATGTTTCTTCTTTTCTTGGTTTTTGATTTTAGGGTTTTCTATTGCCCTAAATGCCGATAGGAGTAAAGTGGTATTTTTATGCCATTTTTTAAAAATGAGATAAATCAATTAATGTATGAGCTCATGGCCCCATTTCTAGAGTTTGTGCCTTAGGCAATTTTTTCCTTTGAATATTTCTATGCTTTGTTAAAGTAATGCCATCTCAACATTTGGAGTCCACCTCATCTCAAATTGCCATTTCAACATATGTGGAGGATTTGATTTAATTTTCCATCTTTTGTATATATATTTATTGTAAAACAAAATGATTTTAAGGTGCAATTATAAACCTTAAATTATTATTATTTTTTTAAGAGAAAATGCAAAATGGTGGAGATTATCAACATTTCATGGAAGTTGTGTTTTGATAACAAATAGAGAGAATATAGGGGAAGTTACTTTCAGTTTGAAGACATGTACCCACAATTGTAAGGTCATTAATGTACTTTGTTGGTGGTTTTTTCCACCTAAGGTATTTGGTTTGACCAAAACCTTCTTGCTCACATGTTGGAGGTTATTTTAGGAGGAATCTAATGCCTCATTTCTAGGATTTTCTAGGGCATCTGACCCAAGGTGGTTGCTTGCTCCTATTTTGGTGCAACTACTTGTGTTTTGTTTATATTCACTCATGTAACTCATTTTGAGTTAGTTCTCTATTTGCGTATTTCTGGAGATAGTAACTCAACAATTCTTCATCAGACTTCAACTTCTTTTTTGTAACTCATTTTGTCATGCAAACTGTGAGTACCTTGGATGATTAATAGTACTGAGTCATTTTTACCCTCTCATTACTTACTTTCTTGCGTACATATTATGGTGATTGATTGATCTACTTGTGAAAATTTGTCCTTTTTCCTTGTATTTCTATCTCATTGAAAGTACCTTCTTGCAAGAAAATGTCTGCTTATAGGTTATAAGTTGTGTGAAAATACAAGAATTCTAGTTATGAAATTTATCTTTTTTCTTTCTAGTGTCTTGTGTGAACACGTTCTTATAAAATACTTGTGTAAATAATATGTAGAAATGAGTTGTGTAAGCCTTTTATCAATCTATTAACTTAAAAGTGTAACAAAACTTAGTTTGCATGCTATTAAGTTAGTTTGGTGTTTCACCATAGGATAGAAATTTTAAGTTTCATTTCAAGATTGCATTTTTCTTACCTTTTCCTTAGAAAGAAAAGTAGTAGTTTTAGGTGAGAAAAATAAAGAACCAGCTTTCTCTGGAGGTCCTTTTCTATCATGAGGTCACCCACAACCTTAGAAAATTTCCCATGTTACTCATGATTAGCTGTGTCAAATCTCAATGTGGGTGCAAATCATAGAGTTAACAGTTTTTGGCACGCTCGATGGGACTATCAAATCAGACAGTTCAGAAAAACATAGATTATTATTGGTTCTAATATGTTGCCAACATTTGAAGCCTTTAAGAGGCATATTTTTGCATATCTGGTGACTTTGACTGTGGGTAAAGCTTTAAAACCAGTGTTGTGAAGCTTTACATGAAAAAGATTCAAACAAGAAGTTCAAAATCTTCTGAATATTTACAATTATCTCCACCTATAAGGTAGAGTAGGTCTGTTAAAAGAGTTTCCATTTCAAAGAGGGTTCAATCAACTCCACCAAGTTTCAGACTAGCTTTTAAAGCTAGTTTAGCTCTAGTTACAACCTCAATTCCTGTTGTTTCAATTTAGGTCAATGAACCTCCAGTTGTGCAAATGGCTAGAAATCAACCTTTTGTGTCATTCAATGGAGGCAGTCCATTGAACTTGGCCCAACATGATGATATCCCTATAGCATCCTTGAAGAGCTTTCCATTTTTCATAGGAGAAGATCAAACAACTCCTATTGAACACATCAGAGATGTGGCATCTCTTTGTGGGGTTCACCATATAACCCAAGAAAATGTAGTTGTCATATTACTTGCAGCCTCATTTAAAGGAAAGGAATTATAGTGGTTCAGAGGTCTACAAACTGGGTCAATTGCAACTTGGGATGAGTTAGGAGACAAGTTGCATAAGCAATTCCAGGATAAGTCTGTTCACCTGTCACTGGTTGAGTAGTTGACAACTATAAAGAGAGCTCATCGAGAGAAAATGACAGACTTTAATTTTAGGTTTCAGAAAACTTGGGGCAGAATCCCAGCTAATGTGAGGCCTTCTCTTGAGCTTGCCTTCTTGTACTATTTAAAAGCCATAAATAGTGAAATAGAAATTATGACACAATCAATGGGAGGGGTGTCTTTACCAAATGCTTATGAGGTAGCAATAAGGGCTGAAAACTATTTAATTTAGGTAGGTAAGATTTCCCCTAGGCCACCAATGCCTATCTTTCCTGAGATTCAACCTAATATGCCTCTACAAATACCACCTTTTACACCTTTGTCAGTTCTTCCAGCATCATCAGTTGTTGTTCCAACTGCTGTAAGTCAAGAAAATGCTACTCCAAGCTCCTCTCAGGACCTGCAAGAGATAAAAATTTTGCTTCAGACTTTTGGTAATAAATTGGTTAGCTTAGAGAATCAATAGTCATATAATAGACCTTACCAACAATAGAACCAAGCTGCAAATCAACCTTATCAAGGTTAGCAACAACAGTATCAAGGCAATAGGAAGTCTTATCAAGGGAACTACCATGGACCAAGAAAAAATATTAACCCAAGGCCCTTTCAAGTATATAATCCTGCTCCTATTAGTGCAGCTAGGATATTGTCCCTATTCAGAAAAATTTGGCTGCAGATTATGAATGGTGCTATCCTTGCAACCAGCCTCATAATCAGGCCACTTGTTCAAATGGAATCATCAATCAAGCTCTAATGGTGCAAAGTGTTTCAAATTCACAATAGAACACACCTAATGATGGATCCTTACAACAACAAGACCAACCTTCAAGTGATGCTACTCTATTAAACTAGCAAGGAGAAGATTTAGGTGGAGTCAATGCAAATGATTCTCCATTTGTTGCAAACAAAAGATCAAAGAAAAGAGCCTTTGAACTTGAGCAGGAAGCTGATAAAGGAAAATTTGTAGCTACATAACCATCTACATCACAAGTTCCACGCATTTTGCAGAGGAATCCACAAGTAGCTGTCAAAGAGAAACCCCACTTGCAAACTGAGCTTGCTACTGCAAGGGTACAACATAAGGTAAATCCCATTGTTCCCTTTAATAATGTTGAGAATATGAAAAAAAATGAATATCACAATGTCTATGTGGGACTCTTTGGCAATCCCAGGCCAAAAGGAGTTGTTATAGTCTACCTTAACTGAAAAAGTAGTGACTAATGAACCTTTAGTTGACACTGTTAAGGCTATTTTCACAAATGAACAGAAGGATAATGATATACAACAAAATAAACAAGGTAAAGAGTCTGAAAAGGGTGTCAAGCCACCTCCTTTCTATGTGACATTGATTGTAGGAGACAAACTAGTTCATAATTGTATGGTTGATAGTGGAGCCAGTGGTTCAGTCATGCCAAAGAAAATTGCAGACTAGTTAGGACTGAAATACCAACCCCTTGAGAAAGGAGTGCTTCAGCTAGATGGTACAACAGTTAACACTGTTGGTGTTATCAAAGATTTGGGACTCACATTACATGTCTGTTTGAATTTTTCAATTCCCCAGGATGTCTTCATCATTGACTTACTTCTTTTCTTTGCCCTATGTTTATCAAGGGACTTCACTGCAATGATTGGATGATATCTATCTTCTGACTGGTCCCACATGCTCTTTAGGACTAGGTATGGAACAAAAGTAACAATAAAATAAGAATCATTTGCAAAGGATCACATTGAACCTTATGTGTAGTTAATGTTAACTGTGTTGTTTTTGAAGATAGTGAGGTTGCTACAACTCAGGAGCTACAAGCTAAAAGTATACCAGAGGTGCTGCAAAATCAGTGGGCAGTAGAAAATATAGTAGACAATCCAAATGAACTCATTCAGGAGGCTAGATTGGGAATTTATGTGTTGCATGATTTAGAAACAAAGATGCCAAATATTGTAAAAGAAGCAAAACAACAATTACCAAAATAGGATGAGCTATGGCAGATGTACTTCGATGGCTCTAGAAGTAGAAATGGAGCTGGTGGAGGTGCAATGTTGATTTCTCCACAGGCTGATAGGTATTATGCTACTTTCAAATTTTCCTTTTCCTGTTCTAACAATTTTGCTAAGTATGAAGGACTGATATAGGGCTTGGAATGGGCAAGAAGAAGAGGAATCAACTGCTTGCAAGTGTTTGGGGATAGCGAACTAATTGTTAATCAGGTAAGAGGGTTAAATGTAACAAAGAATGATACTTTGAAATCTTATAAACATAGGGTATGGGATATGATAGAGGAGTTCAATGCTTTTAATCTAATTTCAGTCCCTAGGAATCAAAATAAACATGCAGATAGATTGGCTGCAATTGGTGCTCAATTTGACATACCCAATGAGATTAGGAAAGAGAAGGTACAACCACATGTTAAGATAGTTGTTAGGCCCTCTATCCCTGACAATAATATTAATTGGAAAGTCTTTGAAAGTGATGAGAAAATTCTATGTTTTTTTCTTGAGGAAGATTAGTTTTCTATTGTAAATCAGGGAAAGTTAAAACAACAATACGAGGATCAGATTATTCAATGCAAGACAATTAAGTTGCCCAGAGCTCTGGTTACACTAGAATCCATTTTTAGTACTGATGACCAGCTGAAAAGGAAGAAAACCAACATTCAGATTAAAGAGGAGCACTACAAAGAACTGGAGATCTTTAAAGGTAAGCTTCTTAAGATAGGCAAAATTTGTTCAGCTGAAGATAGGAAGGCTTTCATTGCTTTATGCCAAGAATTTCAAGATGTTTTCACTTGGGATTATTCTTATTTGAAAGGGTTTGATCCTAAAATTTCTCAGCACACAACATAACTAGAACCCAATGCAAATCCTGTAAGACAAAAGCAAAGACCTTTGAACCCCAAGCTTGAACCTTTAATGATTAAGAAATTGACTAAGTTAGTTGAAGGGGGTATTATATTTCCAATTAAACACACCTCTTGGGTTTCTAACCTAGTTTTGGTTAGAAAGAAAAATGGTGAAATCATATTATGTGTATACTTTAGAGATCTTAACAGAGCATCTCTAAAAGATCATTATCCATTACCTTCCATGGAGCAAATCCTCCAAGTGGTTGTTGGTTCAGAGAGATTTTCTCTGCTTGATGGATACTTTGGTTATAACTAGGTATTGGTCAAAGAAGAGGACCAATACAAGACTACCTTTACAACAAAATGGGGCACTATGTCCTACAAGAGAATGCCTTTCGGCCTGTCCAACGCTGGAGCCACTTTTCAAAGGGCTATGGACATGGATTTTCAAGGCTTAATCAATAAAATAATGCTTATATATCTAGATGATATCACAGTATTCTCAAAAAATGTTGATGAACATTTGTTGCATTTAAAACAAGTGTTTGAAAGATGCAGGGAGTATGGAATATCCCTTAATCCCAAGAAAAGTATCTTTTCTATTCATGAGGTTAAGTTGTTAGGACACATAGTGTCAAAGCAAGGAATCACTATTGACCCTGAGAGAGTCAAAGTCGTTTTGGAGCTGCCATTACCCAATCACAAGAAAGGGTTGCAGAGTTTCTTAGGAAGATTTTTTTTTTGAGAAGGTTTATACCTAATGTTGCAAACCTTTTACAACCTTTGATTTCCATGTTAAGAAAAAATGTAGTTTTTCAGCTCGAGTAGAGAAGCTGAACACAATTTTGAAGCCATTAAAGAAGCTTTAGCATCAACTCCCATACTGGTAAACACATATTTCACAAAAGACTTTATTTTGTATGCATTTGGCAGTATTGATTCTATTTCTACAATGCTTGTTCAACAAAATAGTGAAGGCTTAGAGCATCCCATTGCATTTTTAGCCAAGGTTTGGCAAACTATGAGCAAAGATATTTATTTGTGGAGAAACATGTTCTGGCTATCATAAGGAGCCTGAAAAAATTTAAGCCATTGATTTCCAATAATAAGATTCACTTGATGGTAGCACATCCGAGTGTGAAAGAGTTCTTGTTGAGTAAGGATCTTAATGAAAAGAGAGCTGGATGGATCACTAAAGTCATGGAGTTTGATGTGGACATTAAGATCACAAAGCTGGTAAGAGGCAAGGGACTCTGTAAGCAGCTTGCCTCAACACTAGAAAATGAATAGTAAATAGAGACAGAGATTGTTTTAGTCACTGATGATCAAGATCAGAATGTTGCACCTGCATTAGCAGCAAGCTAGGTTTAGGATATGACTCATTTTCTGCAGACTAGTGAATGTCCACTAGGTTTAGGTAGAGCTAAGAGAAGATACTTTAGGTTATAGTCTATTGCATATGTTTTGATTGATAATGTCTTATTTAGGAAAGACCTCAATGGTGTTCTGTTGAGGTGTATTGATCACGATCAGATTGAAAAGGTGCTTCATGAGTTCCATGATGGAACTATAGGGGGTCACTTTACCCCAAAAACAACAACATGGAAAAATATGAGAGCTGGCTATTACTGGCCAACCATGTTTAAGGATGCCCATGCATGGGCCAGAAAGTGTGTGAAATGTGCAATATTTGTAGGAAAGGAAAAGCTACTAGCACTACCTTTGCAGCCAATTCAGGTAGAGTAGTCCTTCATGAGATGGGGCATTGACTTCATTAGACCCATAAACCCACCTTCCAGTGCTAGGAACAAGTGGGTACTCACTGCTACAGATTATTTCACAAGGTAGACTGAGGTAGTAGCCTTGAAAGAGGCCAATGAAACATTTGTATTGAAATTTTATGATGACATAATAACCAGATTTGGAGTTCCTAATTCCATCATTTTAGATAATGCCTTGGCATTTGTAGGATTTAGAATGGTTGATTGGGTAGTGAAAAATGGAATATATTTGAACACTTCATCAAATTATTACCCTCAGGGTAATGGTTTGGCTGAAAGCAAAAACAAGAACTTGATCAAAATCATAAAGCGAATAATGGAGGATAATCAAAGAGCTTGGCACACCAAGCTGAAATCTACCTTATGGGTAGATAGGATAACTCCAAGCGGTCTATTGGAAATTCTCCATATGTACTAGTTTATGGCAAGGAATCCAGATTACCTTTGTCTGTAGAGCTGCCAACTCCTGACATTATGCATCATTTGGAAATGTTTGAGGAACAAGGTCCATTAGCAGTCAGATTTGCTCAGCTCATGGAGATGGAAGAGACTAGACACAAAGCTATGAAGTCTTTGGATTACCATCAACTCCAAACTAAAAGAGTTTTTGATAAAAGGGAAACTGCTATATTTTTCAGAGAAGGTGATATTGTACTCAAATGGGATGAGTTGAAAAGCAGGCTAGGGAAACATACAAATTTTGACAACTTCTAGAGTGACCCATTTGTTATCACAGAGTGCAAGGAACACAATGCATTTTGGTTGTCCAAGATGGATGGAGAGATTCTTCCTATCTCGATCAATGGGATACACCTCAAGTGTTTCTTTGAGGTTTGATCTATACCACTTCAGTTAGTTAGAAGTTTTGTTTTCAATAAGTGTTGTGGAACCTTAGTTTAGTTGTTGTGTCTAGTTTCCCTAAGTGATTTTTAGTACAGTCAATTAGTTTTCTACTGCTGTTTTAGTTTTCAATAATTTCCAAGTTGTTCCGAGTCATCATGATTGAGTTACAACATTGATTCAAGTTGTTTTCAGATCTAATCTAAGTTTCTGAGTGACCCCATGCCCAATGGATAGTCTAGGTAGTTGGTCTTAATGTTTAGCAGGAAAACATGTAGCAGATGTCACCAGAAGTGTTACTCACTTTTTGTTTCTTATCAAACTAAGTGAGCTAATAGTGTTAACAAATTAAAAGTGAAGTGCATTTCTTTTCTATCTTCCCTATATTGCATTCAATTGCATAAACATAAGAATAAAAGAGATTACATTTTTCAGTAATAGATTATTGCATTTATACAAGTGCATACAATATTGAAAAGATCTACACAAATCTTGCTAAAAGTAATCTTTATTGATTCAAGAGTACAAATTTATCTCACACAATCCATGAGATTTAGCTTGTTCAATGTAAATGAAAGGAAATTTATACATTGATAGATGAACAAAAGAAAAGAATGCACATATAGGGGAAGAGGCTAGTCATTCCTTGATGACTGGTCCCAGTTTATTGTCATGCTTGGTCTTCTACTTCAAGTTTCTTTGCATCCTCTATAGCTCCCTATTTCAAGCTCCTGCATCTGAAAAGAATTGCAATGAGGTTAGAGTAGAGCTCTAAGCAATAATGGTCTCTAACACTACATTTAAATCCACCCACCAGTGTATAGATTGTCCTTCACATGCATACAAACAATAAGCTGTATATGTCCAAAGAAAAGAAAAATAGGATCATCAAGCCTTTTGAGCATATGCACATATTTTTCTATCTGTTTGCTTCATGTGCAATTATAGGGTAATCATGTTGTTGCTCTATTCATCCTAATTCAGCAAATGAGGCTCCTACTAGAGTTGAGCCCAACATGCTTGAGAAAATGAGATATTCAGGGTGAATCTTTTTTTATACCTTGTTTTGATATGCATATGAGTAGTACTAGTTTGTGTCACAGTTGTGTTCTGTTGCCTCTTCATACAATTTTATTCTCATATGTGTTGCCTCTTCTTTAGAGATTCCCAATCTGACATGTTGATGCTCATAAGAATGAAGTAACTCTAAAGAAAAAGGCAACAAATGCTAGAAGAATTTGTGTTACTTTTATGCTACCATAATTCCCAAGTGAGGTGATGTACCTGGAAGTCAATTGTTCTATATTAGAGGAGCATAATGGATAAACTGGTGATAGCATGTGATAATAGTTGATATTTTTCTAAGATAAAATGACTCATCCAATAAATGTAATGAGCTTCAATAGCATGAAATGCTCTGCTCAAGTTATCAGGTAGAGACATAAGCATGACATATGAATGGTTTAAAAAAATGCCTAGTTCTCTGCATTCAAGATTTGAAATAAAAAATTCTCTCAGGATGATATACTAGCCTAAGCAGTAGAGCATATGGGGCATGGTGACAGGAACAAATGAAATTCAAAATGCTTGTTGTAAAAGACAGAGAAATCCAAAGTCAACACTTTTCATAAGGGCATAGAATAAACATAAGTGAAATGAAAAGAACAACATGCTCATCAATGACTTGAATGTACAAGAATTGGAGGCATCTCAATTCATAAGCATGGTAGCATGAAAGGCTCTACTGTTTGTGTCATTGATTTCTAGTTTAAGAAGAGAATTCAGCAGAAATTCAAGTTACATTCAGGATTTATGGAATCACAGTGAGCATCCTACATGAGATTATGATCATAATTTAATCAAAACATAAGCAACCATGTGAATTGCTAGTAAATGCTTGAGATCAAGCCTTTAGAAAGTGCAATGGGGATCACAGAAAATGATTTACAAAAAATTTCATTGTGTAGAACATAGCCTTACTTCTCACTTCATGATGAAGTTATGAGTTACCAGTGGATTGTTTCCAGAATGCACCGTGGATGATATAAATAGTTTGATAGCCTATTACAGGAAGGCAAGGAGTCCTAACAACTTTATTTTGGAAAACATCATACACACATTAATGAAGAAGGTGTTATTCACTTATAGGTGTAAAGATGCAGGTCTCCACCAGACTATGCTACAGAGGTGAGGTTTTGACCTTTTCAAAACTATATTGTGGTATGAATTGAGCAGTGAAAAGCTAGGTTGGCATCCACTCAAGCCTTTATTCCATTACCAGGTGAGAAAGTTGTGTTCGGAAGATGTATTTGTAAAGATGAAAATTCTATTATTCAAGACCTCCTACAGGTGCAAAAGAAGATCGTATGGAAAGAAGCCCTAGTGGAACCTTTAGGGTTTTCTCTTTTCCTTTTTTAGAATGCCACAATAAGCTGGAAAAGAATTCAGTCACTAGAGCTGGAATCACAAAAATGTTTTTTTTGGGGTAAAGAGGGTTTTTAAAATTACAAACCCAGAAACAAAATATAAAATTTTGAGTTCTTAAGATATAGAATAGGGAAACCTTGATTGATAAATGGAGTTTCGTGACCTTTATTTGGAGAAGTAGGGGTTTCATGGGTATCCAGAAGGGTTTATGGCCACAACCTAGAATCATTGTTTTTACAGAAAGGAAACCCTGATATATCTTTTACATTGCATTGAAGGTGATAAACAAGTTTAGGTTGGTTATAAGAGCACAAAGTAGTTTCTAGTATGAGAGCTCAAAATGAGATTTTTGATAGAGAGGTGGGTAGTGGCGCAAGTTTTGGTAACCCATTTAAAAATCCTGATACCTGTAGGGAAGAACTTAGCCACAAGCACTATATGGAGGAAATGTATTTTTCTTAAAACCCAACTAGAGTTTTGTTTCCAAACCCTTGAAACTCAACACAATGGAATGAAATGAAGAGAAGGAGCTTGAATGCAAAGCCTTGTATATCAGAAGAGTGCACAAAATAATAGGAAAATGCAAGGAAGTTTGGGTACCTGCAACATGAATGGTCGTGGCCATATGTAGAAATGGTTTTTCTTTCTACTTACAACAAAAAAAGTAGTATATAGAGTACTTTGAGAATCTTATTCATAATTCCAGGAAAATACAAAGATAATGCCCAATAAGATGCTTATTACAAGAGGGAATGATCTGGAATATCAAGTTTCTTTATCTTTTGTAGATTTTATCTACCAGAAAACAAATAAGAAAGCAAAGAATATGCTTATAAAGGTTACCATAATGGATTTGCTGAGAAATCTGCTAGAGATTGTCATTATTTTTGCATGATTTCACCCTGAATCAGCTTTAGAAGGCTCATAGTGAGACATTCCTCAGTGTTTCAAAACCCCATTGTCGGCAGCATAACTTCTTCATGAAGCTTTGAAGAAGAATGAAGAAATGTTTCTTCTTTTCTTCATTTTTTTATTTTAGGGTTTTCTATTGCCCTAAATGTTGATAGGAGTGATGTGGTATTTTTATGTTTTAAAATGAGATAAATCAATTAATGTATGAGCTTGTGGCCCCATTTCTAGATTTTGTGCCTTAGGCAATTTATGACTTTGAATATTTCTATGCTTTGTTAAAGTAATGCCATCTCAACATTTGGAGTCCACCTCAGCTCAAATTGCCATTTCAACATACTTGGAGGATTTGATTTAAGTTTCCATCTTTTGTATATATATTTATTGTAAAACAAAACAATTTTAAGGTGCAATTATAAACCTTAATTTTTTTTATTTTTTTTTAAGAGAAAATGTAAAATGGTGGAGATTATCAACATTTAGTGGAAGTTGTGTTTTGAGAACAAATAGAGAGAATATAGGGGAAGTTACTTTCAGTTTGAAGACATGTACCCACAATTGTAGGGTCATTAATGTACTTTGTTGGTGGTTTTTCCCACCTAAGGTATTTGGTTTGACCAAAACCTTCTTCCTCACATGTGGAGGTTATTTTAGGAGGAATCTAATGCCTCATTTCTAGGTTTTTCTAGGGCATCCGACCCAAGGTGGTTGCTTGCTCGTATTTTGGTGCAACCACTTGGGTTGTGTTTATATTCAATCATGTAACTCATTTTGAGTTAGTTCTCGATTTGCAGATTTCTAGAGATAGTAACTCAACTATTCTTCATCGAAATTTAGCTTCTTTTTTGTAACTCATTTTGTAATGCAAACTGTGAGTACCTTGGATGATTAATAGTATTGAGTAATTTTTACCCTCTCATTACTTGATTGCTTGTGCACATGTTATGGTGACTGATTGATCTACTTGTGAAAATTTGTGCTTTTTCCTTGTATTTGTGTCTAATTGAAAGTGCATTCTTGCAAAAAAATATATGTTTACAGGTTATAAGTTGTGTGAAAATACAAGAATTCTATTTATGAAATTTATCTTTTTTCTTTCTAGGGTCTTGTGTTAACACCCTCTTATAAAATACTTGTGTAAACAATATGTAGAAATGAGTTGTGTAAGCCTTTTATCAATCTGTTAATTGAAAAGTGTAACAAAACTGAGTTTACATGCTATTAAGTCAGTTTGGTGTTTCACCATATGATAGAAATTTTAAGTTTCATTTCAAGATTGCATTTTTCTTACCTTTTCCTTAGAAAGAAAAGTAGTAGTTTTAGGTGAGACAAATAAAGAACCAACTTTCTCTAGAGGTCTTTTTCTATCACAAGGTCACTCATAGCCTTAGAAAAGTTCCCATGTTACTCATGATTAGCTGTGTCAAATCTCAACCTGGGTGCAAATCATAGAGTCAACAGGACCTCATTCTAATGAGTGATAGGAAATGGAAAAGATGGTTGGTTGGGTCTGTTTCTATTTACATTAGCCATGGCTGCTTGATGGAGTTCCAAAGGAAATGGATTTTCAATCAGATTTTGGTCTTTGGAGGAAGTGTTAGAATTGGTCAAATTGGGAAATACATCAACAAAATGGTGTGCATCTTCTTCTTCTTTGTCTCTTGGTAGATTTTGATGTTCAACTAGCTGGAATGGATCAGGGTCATTAGAAAGGAATCTCCCATAAGCATCTCTTCTCCTTCCTCTATGCATGTGGTATCAACTCAGTATCAACCAACTCACACAAAGAATTGGTGAAAGAATAGTAGGTCATTACTTTGCTAAATGAAGGGTATAGTAAGAGAAAACTTTCAGAAATGCTACAACAAGAAAGAAACTATTAATGACTCCAAAAATTTCCTAGTTTGACACCATCCTTGACAACGATGCCAAAAATGTTGGCCTCCTCTAATGGTTTAATAACCAATCCCTTAGAGCTATGACTTAGAGATTTAACATCTACACTAAGTAGCTATCTTACTCATCATGAAGGTGCATTTCATTGTCAACCTAGGGACATAAACATGAAATGGGTCAGCATTGTATGTGCACTAGGACTTCATTGTAATCATCCATAAACTAGGAAAGAAACAATGATGGAAATGAAGTGTTGGAAAGAAATCAACTTAAACACTAAGAATGAATCAACATCTACACTAACTACTCTGTCTGCCTTGGTTGCAGGAATAGTCATAGAGAAAAATTTCAATGGCTACAGGAACAGACAATTGCTGAAATTGAAACTAACTACTAAATAAAAAATAAATTTTAAATTAAATAGGTGGAATTATCACCAAGTGGACCCCCTTGGGTGAGTCTCCCTTAAAATAGCTCAAATGCAACAACTCAAAATATCCTATTATTTCTTGAAAAAATGAGTACAACATCTCAGCGATATGACTATATTACTAAAACTAGAAAATGCAAGTACAATCTAAGAACATCCAACCTTGTCAAAAGGGGCATCTAACAATTATTTATAGAGAGAAAAACTATTGATTAACCCTAACTACCTTGGCAGTCGAATCCATCAAAATAGGAGGATGCCACTTATTGAAAGCACATAAAAAGATGGAGGAAGTTATGCATGCACCAAATTGGTCAAAGTAGACTTGTTCCAATGGGAATCTAGCACAACACACTTCCTAGATTTTCGTAACAAAAAAATATGACCATTAAAAAGGTGGTTACATTCTTTTATTCGAATTAGGAATTTCCCTCCATGAGAGTTTCTCTCCTTTGACCTTTTAATGATCATCTTCTTGTCTTTCTTGGAAACCAACCAGCTAGCAAGAGTTTCTTCCACTTGGAAGGCTTTGTTGACATCAATATCTTGGTGTAAACCTACATAATAACATTAACATGCACAAAAAATTGCATATCTATAATTGCCTTAGTAACATTCATTCAACCACTTGTAAATTCAACATAGATAATTCAGATAGCATGATAATATCATTAAAAGTCACAAGGATAAACTTATGCCCAAGGTCTATGGTTTTAAGGAGATAGCATGGAAAATGTCAACAACCAAGTGCCAAATTCTATGATAGCAACAACAAATATATAATAAATCACATCAAAATTGAGCCATTAATTGGACTCATCAACGGGTAAGGTCGGGTGGTAGGATATTATCATGTAAATAGGTATAATATCATTATACCAAGGTGATTAGGGACCTACAATATCGCACACCATTTCATTTTCAGGAATATTGTACATTGGGATTAATAGTTTCTCAATGAGGAACTCACAATCTGTTCAGTATTTAGGCATGTTAGTAAGAGAACCAATTGTAGCCATAACATCATTTGCCTTGTTTTGTACTCTAGGGATCTATTCAAATTGGATATGGGTGAAATATTTCTTGAAGTCATCCACCATGCATTTATAAGCTAGCAACTTATCATCCCTAGTTTGGAATTCATCGTTGACTTGTTTGATTATGAGATGTGAATCACCAAAGACATGGAGATGAGTGATATTCCATTGCATTGTGGTCCTTAGGCATGTAATTAGAGCTTCATATTCAACTATGTTGTTTATGCATGGGAATTCCAATCTGAATGACTTCGAGATGTAGTCACCTTGAGGGGTGAGAAAGAGGACACCCACACTAGCTCCATTGTGCGTATATGACCTATCAAAATATAATGTCCATGTATCCAATTCTAAAACTATAAGGACCCCTTCATCAGGAAACTCTGCTACTAATGGATATGCATCTACCAAAGGAGCATCTGCTAGTTGATCTGCTAACACTTTCCCTTTGATTACTTTACGGTCCACATATTCTATGTCAAACTCACTAAGTAGCATAACCCACTTGGCCATGCAACCAGTTAATGACGTTCTTGATAACAGGTATTTGAGTGGGTCAAATTTTGATATTAGTTTGATAGGATAACTAAGCATATAGTGACACAACTTTTGTGAATTAAGAACAACTGCTAAACAATATTTTTCCATGGGGGAATATTTAAGCTCAAAGCCCACAAGTGTACGACTGATATAGTAGATGGCACAATCTTTAGAAAACTCATCATGTTGTTCCAACTATTCCCCCAGTGCAACTGATGTGGCTAAGATAAATAGGAGTAGTGGTTTACCTAGAATAGTGGATTGGCTAGATATTACTTGATTTTATCAAAGCCTTGTTAGCACTCTAGATCCCATTTGAAAGTGATATCCTTACACAGGAGGTGTGTAAATGATTGGCATTTATCAGTAAGTTGGGCAATTAAATGCCTAATAGACTATAGTTTTCCTTGTAGACTTCTTAACTACTTGAGATTGTGAGGCGGGGGCATTTCCATTATATCCTTGACCTTTGCTGGATCCACTTCAATACCCCTTGTTGATATAATGAAGCCTAACAATTTTCCAGATGTGACACCAAACACAATTTTTTGGATTCAAGCACAACTTGTATTATTCTAACTGCTCAAATATTTTCCTCAGGATCTTGGGATGGTCTTCTCTTGTCTTTGATTTCCATAGTAGATCATCAACATAATCTTTCATTATAAAATGAATGAGGTATTGGAAGATGACTTTCATTGCACGTTGATAAGTTTCCACCACATTCTTGAGACTAAAGTGAATGACATTGTAACAAAAAGTACCCCAAGGGGTGGTGAATGCAGTCTTGTGTTGGTATTATAGCTAGAAAAGCCATCCATGAGGGATAGCATAGCATGTTCTGCTATGAGATCTACCAACATGTCAATGTTAGGGAGTAGGAAATCATCTTTCGGGAAAGCTTTATTGAGGTCTCAGAATTCTATACAAATTCTAATGTTCCCATTAGGTTTAGCCACATGTACTACATTAGATATCCAATCAGAATAATCAATAGGTTTGAGGAATCCAACCTCTAACAGTTTTTCCAGTTCTTTCTTGACAAGTAAAGCCACTTGGGGATGCATTTTCCTGAGCTTTTGTTTAACTGGTTTTGCATTTGGGTGGACATCAAGATGGTGTACAACTATGTGGAATCCAATCCTGGCATATCCAAATAGGACCATGCAAATTTAATGATCCCTTCCTTTAGTAGGTTGACAATGATGGGATACTCTTCCTCTAATAGTTACTTGGCCACATAAGTGATTCTGGGCTCTTATATTCCTAGATTGACTTCTTGCATCTCCTTGAGTAGAATTGAAGATCGTTTGGATAAATCAGCTCCAACAAGGGGAAGATGAACATCCCCATCCTCTAGCACCTCATCAAGGTTTTCAATATCAAATACACCCTTTATTTTTACTTTTCATGAGTTAAGAAGTGCCTCGGGGAGGTTTTCACTAGGTGACTCTTTTTTTTCTTTTTTCTTTTTTTTTTTGGTTAGGGTGTTCATCTTCCCCCAATCCTATAATATGTACATAAGCATCCTCTAGAGGAAAAATGTCTATAGGTGCACTCCCTCATAGGTCCCAATCAATAAGGTCAGGGTGATGGAGGGAAAGGTTGATGGAAACGATTGAGGTGGAATCAAAGAGGGAAGGAAGATAAACATCAGCATATGAGAGTATGATTGCTTCCTTTTTGGGTATGTCTTCCAAAACTTTGTTACCTGAGTTGACATTATTTGAGGTGCTAGTGGATGGTACAAGACCCTTTTTTCTTTTTTTCATAGCCTAAGCCCAAATGTTTAGGTCGCACAATTGTCTCAATGGTCTATAATCTGCCATGTTCTTGTACATCGAGACCTCCCCCTTGATAATTTTATTTTTCTTCTAGATTTAAAGCATGAGGATAAACCTCTTGGAAGTATTCAATGAGGGGAGGTGATGGCTTAGGTTCCTCTCTATAGACCCATTGACTGATGTCTTCATCCATTTGATCCTATAAATTTCTTGGAACTTGAAAGGTGTTAGAACCCATGTTCTTATAACTGATAGGTTTTTTCTTCACTCCTTTTGGTGTGGACTGGGAAGGTTGGCCATAGGTGCGAGGAGATGGAGGCATGGTTGCCACATTAAGAGTTGTACACATCTCATATTCTCCATAGCCTTTGTGGATGATCTGGACCTTGGTGATGAATGAGTTAGAGGTAGTGGATGGAGTGGATGTTGCATTGGATGATGGATTGTAGGATGAATTGGAAGATGGAATGGATGAGGGAATTTATGAAAATGCCTGAGGAGCCCCCACTTTGAATCCTGGACAATATCAAGAATGTGGGAACAAAGCCTCTAGAGCACAACAATACTCAAAGGCTGAGGATTTGGATGGATAGTTAATTCAACCCCATTGTATGGGAACTTCAGGCATTGGTGATAAGTGGATGGAATGGCCTACATGGCGTGGATCCATGGTCAGCCAAGGAGAAGGTTGTATGGAAAATATAGATCAAGGGCATGTAGTGTATTGCACGATGGGGCCAACCTAGATACCAAGACAAATAATTCCCTTTGAATCCCTTTCTCTGTTGTCATAGGCCTTGATTGCAATGGTTTGACTGTCCAAGTCAGCATGAGTATACCCTACCTATTTTATGAACTTTAATGTACATAGATTGAGGGAAGAGCTATTATCTACCAAGAACTATTTTACCTTATGGTGGGTGACCAAGACCTCAATGTGTAAGGCACAGTTATGGGATGGATCGATTGGTGTCATATCGTTTTGGTTGAATCCCAACTAATAGGTGGCTAAAAAATGTCCTACTAAAGCTTGGAACTGGGTAGGATCAATTTCATTTGGCACATGTGTATCCTAAAGATATTTTGTAATAATTTCTTGGTGAATTGGGGAAGACTTAAGCAAATCCAAAATGGATATTTGGGCTGGAGTCTTACCAAGATGGTCAAGGATATTATATTGTGAGCTCACAAGAGCTGGTTGAGATTAATTAGAAGACCTAGGAACTGATATGCAGGTATGACGTGTAGTAACAACACATTGAGGGTCCCTACTTTTAACATGGATCATAGAGACACAGGGATCTCCTTGGATGACACACACAATAATGTTCTCATATTTGTATGGAACATTTATAGCTAATATTATTAGTGCTATTATTTTGGTTGTTATTTCTAGGCTCGAGGTTTGTGTTTAAGGTGTTGGGACCTTGATTATGCTTAGGGAAGGCATTTTGATATATCTATAATTGAGCATTGGAAGATGTATCTTGATTTGCATCTACTACGATATCACCTTGATCTATGAGATCTTGGATATAACCTTTGTCCTTGACATTTATTAGTGGAGTGACCTTTGATCTTATGGTAATCACAATACTCATTCTCTATATACCAAGCAGGTCTAGGCTTTGACTCATCAAAAGGATTTGTCACAAGATAAGTAACCACATAATTCAGTTGGAGCAGTCACTTGAAAATAATATCTAAAGGTTCTCCCAAAGGAGTGAATTTATGCTTATTATTCCCTTGATTGTATTGATTGGATTGTGGAGGAGGATGGGGTGCACCTTGGGGTACGAATATGATGTTAGAGACTGATTGTGAATTGGGGACATACTGCAATCTTTGTGAAGTTCTAGATACTTGGATGTGTTTAGTGTTAGTGACACCATCATTGACAACATTTTTGTTCTTGTTCCAATAGCAGGATTTATCTCCAGACTACTTGTCTTTATCTTCCTTGAAGATTTTGATTTTTCCTTTAGCAATGAGGGCCCTCTCAATAGTACTTCCCTTCTCAATGACCTCTGTAAAGGTGGTAATGCAATGGAGGCTTAGGTTATGGGCTAGTTCAGGGTGGGAATTTGCAACAGAGATGGTTACCAAATCCTTCTCATGAATATTGGATTTAAGCCGACTAGCTAGGGCTTTCCACCTTTGCAGGTAGCTTGCAAATGTTTCTCTATCACATTGCTTATCTTTCAAGAGATCTAAAGTGTCTGTCCTCCAAATTGAAAGAGAAGTGTGCCATGAAATTTTCTGAAAAATCCACAAAGGAAGAAATTGATCCTTTCAGAAGACCCATGAACCAGTCTAGAGCTTGCCCTATTAGGCTCCTAGGGAACAATCACAGGAGATAATTGTCATTTGATGAGGAGGAAAATGGATACTTTTTTAGAGATATCACACTTTTCTCACACAACCATTCACTAATGTCCTAGGAGTCCTAAATGGATTGAATAACAACCCCACAAGGTGAGCCAATTCTCAATTAGGAGGGTCCTAGGAAGGGGTTCTTTAAGTTCTAAAGGGTTCACCACCAAGCAAATGCTTGGAAAATAAAATGTTTAAAAACATGCTATGATATGCAAAATGACCTATAACTAAAAATGCAAGCTAAATGAAGGATGAAAATGATCAAATTATGCAACAAGGAGATAGTATGTGTGCACCTAGGAAGTATGGAGATGTTGTGAGGATTCTGGAAATGAAAAGAAGCTGCCAAAATATGTTGCAGAGGATTAAGACCCCCAAGATGGTGTATTAGTCCTACAAATTTTTTTTGAGGAAAATACAGAGTCTTCGGATCTCAAAACTGGATCTTTGAAAATCTATGAAAAATATTCCTAGGAGGACTAAGATGCCCAAGATGGTGTATTAGTCCCATTCTAAATTTCTGGAATCTTTGAATGTGGTCCTGAGCTCTAAGATCTGCACTTGCTTCCCTTTCGATCTTAGGTTCTGAAACTTCTGAATATGACCTGTACGTGAGTTTCCATGAAGATGACAACTTTGTAATGCAACTTTGCAACTTTCGCAACTTTGCACTCCAAATGATCTTCAAGTCTTCAATCTATATCTACAATCATAAATATGCAAGATGGGAAAAACTCGTTGTTTGTTAGTGAATGGGGGTTTTCCTTGGTCAAACCCCTTGTTGGTAATTAAACCTTGAAATGAAATGAAAATAATGAAGGAAATCATTAATGAACAACATGTAATGCTACAACTCACTGAAACCTTGTAAAATCTGCAAACTTGTGTGCAATGGCTGCAATGGATATTGATCTTGAATGCTTGAAAGATAATACTTGAATTGCTTTGCTTGAATCAAAACCTACATCACAAATGTTAGCAAAAAAACACACATGATGCAAGAAAACTCTTTGATATGATGCTTGAATATGAAAATGGCTCCAAATGCTTTATGAATCTGCTCTTGAATGCTCTTGTGAACTCAATTATGCTATGATAAAAGATCTCATAAAAGACGGGTTGAAATGAATGAATGAACCTTGTATTTATACTTATCTATGCTTAATATCCCAAAATTATATCACACCAAGCTGACATATGAATTCATTAAATAAAGGAGGCTAAATACTGCCAAAATTTGAAATTAAATCTGAAAATGACTCAAAGAGGACTAAGACGCCCTAGGTGTTGTCTTAGTCCCAAGTCCTAACAACTTGGGGTATAGACACCAAAAAGGGGCCCAATCCAGAGATGCCAAAATTAGGTTCCCGAGAGCCTTGGGGGGATAAGATGCCCTAGGTGGTATTTTAGTCCCAACCCAAAAATTAGGGACACACCAATGGAGTCATTAAATTATTGTTTATGCATTGGAGAATGTTGGGATTAACTAGAAAAATATGTCATTCATAAGGATTTTGGACACAAAATAGGACCAATTAAGCCATAAAGAAGCATAAATAAAGAAAGGTGGGCCCAAACAAGTGTGAAAATGCAAGGGTATGCATTTTACTACACTACATCATTATGTAGGACTTCTTGGAAATGTGTGTAAAATTCCTACAAGTGGTTTCTTGGGTCACTCTTTCCTTTGTATTTATCGAATTTCAGCATTTCAAAATGCTTAGGGAAGGGGACAAGTGAGATGGAGGAATCAAACGGATAAGGGAAAATATCCTCAAATTTGAAGGACTTCTTGAACGTCCCCGCTTGCAAGTCTTTAAGGGTGGCTTTCATATCTTCCCACTCCTTATTAATCGATATTGAGGAGGAAGGACCTATTGGATTGGACTGATCGCATGGGATATATTGTTGATGTGATGAAAGTGGAGGAAGAATGGACTGATCATATGATGGCGGAGGTGGATATGAAGGGACTTGTTGGTATTGATCAGGATACGTGGATTGAGGATTGGAGTAGGTTTGTTGTTACGATGGCAGGGCTTAGTAGTATGATGAAGAGGCACCCTGCTAATATGATGATGACAGCTAGGAGTAAAATGGATTGGATTGGTAGTTGTATGTAGCTTTTTGTTGGAAAGCATATGGAGGCGGTTGTGGATTGGGTTTCTAATAGCAAGTGTTTTGTTGTGATTGTTGGGGATTAACGTATGACGACAGTTGTTTGGATTGTTGTGGATTATGGTAATAATAATTGGTATTAGGATTGGATGTGGGGGGATGTTGATAATATGTGCTTTGGGGATGGTATAGGAATTGGGAAGCAAGGTTTCCTAGAATTTGTTGAGTGGATTTCTGTGAATATGACAGAATATGAGTATGATGTAGGGATTGTGATGGGATTTGGGAATGGTGAGGAGGTTGAGATGGGATTTGAGATTGTTGAGGTGGTGGTTGTGATGGGATTGGAGGTTGTTGTGGTGGTGGTTGATAGGATAATTTTTGTTGAGGTGGGACTTGTGATTGATGAGGAGGCTATGACAGATTAACTTGAGCTTGGTGTGGTGGTTGTGATGGATTACCTTGAGGTTGATGCAGTGGTGGTTGTTGTTGCAGTGGGATTTTTGCATGATGCAGGGGTTGTGAAGGAATTTGGGTATGTTGTGAAGGCTGTGATGGGGTTTGTTGTGGTGGTTGTTGATGAATTGATTGCAATGGTGGCTACTATGCTTTTCCCTAAGGTTGATGCAAGGGTGGCAGATTGTCTTGGGGTTGTTGTTGAGATGTGAATGGAGGTGGGGGTAAGTTTGAGGCGTGTGTATGACCAAGAGGTATGTGAGGAGGGGGATCAACAAAAGGATTATTTCTAATGCCCCCAATATTCCCTGGTGACTAATTGGATTGATTTGGAAAAAGATGTAGTGTGGATGGCATGGGGATCGAACCTTGTGGAATATTCATGCCTTACAGGTTAAGGGGATCATGACCTTGAGGATTGTTTGGATCTTGATGACTGATAAATCCTTGTGGATTGTTAAGACTAGGACCTTGGGGATTGTTGGGATCAGGTGCTACACCCATGACTAGATTCCAAATTGGAGGGGGTGGGACCTGATAACAAACATCATTGCCAAATTCAGGTTGGTACCATGTATCTTGTGGAGTAACTTGATGGAATTGTGGGACCGATGAGCCTGGATTACCTGGGAACTTTGTGGATTTTTTGGTTGAGGAGGTGTGATGTTAACATACTGCGACATATCAAATCTAGGAGGTGGCTTGGTACCCCTCATAAGCAATTGTGCAAGGATTTTTTCTCCTATCTCAGTGAGAAGATGATTAGTCATTTACAAGTTGGTGGGATCAATAAGGTACTCATCGATAGTGAACTCAGGTTTATTAACCATGCTTTCTTCTAGGATACATTGTATGGGGGTTTCCGTGTTGGATTGTGAAGAACCATCATTGGTGGGGGGATTCATAGGATACTGAGGTTGACCACTTTGGGACTATTGTTGTTCCATGAGTTTTTTTTCCTGTGATCGGGTAATGGGCATGAAAATGTAAAGGACTGGGAGACTAAAATTACACCAAGTCCTAAGATGCACTTAAGTGGTGTCCTAGATGATGACTTAAAGGATTGCTAGGATGATAGATCGATTGATTAGAGGAATGCTCAGATAATGATAGATTGATGATTGGATTTGATTGATTGATTGTATAGGATGATTGATTGGATAGGATGATTGATTGGGTAGGATCAATAGGATTGACTCTAAACCAAGTTTAGGAGTGTTAGATGATGTAGAATGATAATGATTCGATCAAATTATGAGGATGATGATTACGACACCGAATCTAGCTCAAGATGGAAATAGATTGATTAGGCTGCAAGGGATTATTGACTGATGGATAACAATCCTAAGTAAGCATGAGTGATAATAATTAGGGTTAGTTTCCTAACCCAATTAGATAAAAGACTCCCAAAATGATGCCTAAAAGACTCACATTGATGAATCGATGATGAATATGCAGTCTAAGGATGTCCTAAGATGCACCTATGTTATTTAATTAAGGATGCGACGACTTTCAAAAAATGCAGATGGACTAAAATGACAATTACAGGTAGATGGATGGTGATAAAAAAATTTTGATCATAGGAATAGACTTGGGAAACAAAAAGCTTTTAGTGGTTAAAAGGATTCAACCTCAGGTTTTTTGTATGGGAGGTAGATTTTCCCATGTGTATCACAAGTTTTCCCCTCCAGGTAATGGGATCGCCTATCTAAAGGGGTATGGAATTGCCTCTTTGTATAGCAAGATCGCCTCTCTGTTTCACAGGATTGCCTATATTTTGGACTATATAGATGAGACTTTACAGAATCATCAAAATTAGAAGGGGGATCACCAAAGAAGGATTTTGTATGGATAGGTAGGAATGGGATTGCCTCTATGGACAATATATTCTCCTATCTAGGTTTCAAGATCACCTCTTTCTTTAGATGTACAGATGGAAGTAGAAATGCCTAATGGTATAACAACTTTGCCTATTTCTTCAGATGTATGGACTGGATGTGGTATGGACCAAACACGGGATCACCCCTACGGAAAACAGTTTCACCTATTCAATTAGGTGTACATATGAAAGACTGGGAGACGTGGACATGGACTCGCCTATGAGGATGATGGGATTTCTTATTCAAGGAATAGGCAGACACAGGGTCGTGTATCTAAGAGACCCATAAGAAAATTCACCCCTAATAAGAGAAAGTTCGCTTAAAGGATGACTTGACTGGACTAAGACACAAAATCACCCTTTCCAAGGCAGGATCGCCTGCCCACAATGCAAGTTCACCCATCTGAGAAGAAAACTCACCATTGAGGGTAGGTTCATACTATGGAAAAGGATTGAAAAACATGGAAAACAGAAAGAAAAGGGCTGAGACTAAGTAGGATTGACGACAAGCTTGCACTGGTTTATCACGAGAAGACACTCTAGGCAGTACAAGCCTAAAATTAGTAGTAAAAGTTTACTAACTCAATGTAGGCTCACCATCTTGAGGGGATACCCCAAGGTTAATACTCTGTGATACCAGGGTGGTTCTATGGATAGTGCCTTTTCTCGTGAAGGTGGATAGCTAGAAATCCAATGGTGCAGGGTCGTCAATAGACACCATGGGCTCACCTTCTCTCTCTCCTTGGGATCTATCGTAGTTCACCACAAGGATTTCTACCTCACCCTAAGGGAGTACTAAGGGAGTACATGGTACGATCAAGGTACCCACACTACACTAAGTTGCGGGTGAACACGAGTCTTTATCTAGGCTATACAGGCTCTCTCGTGAGTCCTCAATACACTAGGAGGGTGCATGAGGCAAAACTATGAACACCAGCCCATCACAAGCATGGGTTGAGAGCCCCAATGAGGTACTAGAAACTCAGACCAACCCTGCACTTCTTATCTAGGTATCACCCTATCTTCGACGCTTAGCTAGACACGATGTGACTAGATTGAGGCACAACTTTGGCTCTCCCCCCTTTAGATACCCTACCAGTAACACGTGGTTGAGATCATCCCTCAGGTGATGAAATCCTAAGCAAGTATCCTATAGGGAAGGAAGTACTAGACATTTCTGCTGGTCCCCAAGCTCGCATGTAGTGCAAGGGGAGAGCATACATACACTAGTACTCCTAGGTGGACTCAACTGGACTAGAATGAGTTGCAATTTCTAGTCACCTAGGATCACTGTACGGTGCAATGGGAGAGCATACGTCAACAACACGCTTTAAAACACAACAAACAAGTAACTTGACCCTTTAATTAAGTCTACACATCCTTAGCTAGTATGAAGAATACAACAAATAGAGCTAACTAAGGGCTTCAACCACTTGTTCTGCAACACACATGTTAGTATTCTTGACCTCCAATATTGGGCATACGATTTTCTGCACAAACGTTAGTAAAATATCACATGCACGAATGAACAAGTCAACTGATTAGTACCCAAATCTGAAATCAAATGAAAGCACAAATCAAAAAATTTAACATTTTGGATTACCTCAAATTTTCCTCTATTCAGGATGAATTCACCTTTTTGTTGGATGCAGGTTCGCCTTTCTGAGAAATGGGTGAGTGTTAAAAGGCACAGGACAACTGAGAGGGGGGTGAATCAGTTGTCACAAAATTCAAACTTAAAACTTCAACACTTATCAATTCCACAACCACACTATTATGTTATTAAGTATGAACATGAAACACAAATAATAGAAAGTAAAATCAACTCAATGAACACCATATTTTTACGTGGAAAACCCAATAAGGGAAAAACCACAGTGAGGATTAACTCACAATATAAAGAGATAGCAAAAACTGAATATAGAGGCTAACTACCAAGGGATCACTACCCAGAAGAGGACTCACTATCCAAATACAAAGGCTCACTACCTATAGAAAGGACTCACTGTCCAACAAGGAGGCTCATTTCCTACTAATACAAAAGAGAACAAAAGATCCACCACAACAATTTACACACATCTGCAACTTTGATCAGAAGATTGCAGAAACCTTCAACTCATTGCCTTTAGGAATCTAACACAATGAAGTAATGTTGCCTCAACTCACTTTCACACACTTCTTCTCTTTTGATTTGTGCCTTACCTCATCACTTTGCATCACCATTCAATTCTTCCCAATTCGACTTGCATTTATACCATCTTCAACCTTAGAAACTTTCTCCAAGGTCAGCCACATAAGCTTCATTTCATAAATTCAAATTAGGTCAAAAACACAACATTCCTACAGTGGAAAGGAATGAGAGTGGACCAATAAAAATAATTAACTAAGACCAAAAATAATATCTTGGATCAACCACATGCTTCCTTAATTAAATTCAATTCTTCAAATGAAGTGTAAACACCAGGTCAGCCAAACTTAGTGAAAACACAATTGAACATTGATGTGCATGCTTCCCAACAAGAATATAGCGCATGGATGATGCAAAACACTTCATTATGCATGCAAAAACATCTCAGGTTCCTTCAAATACATCCACAACAAGTGAACTGATCTTCAAAACTTGAACTCCTTCCACTAGTCCATCTGGACTGTGCAAACACATACAACTCTGAACCTTGAATTTTGGGTTACCAAACCACATGCATCTTTGCCAGAACCAAGAAAAAACCATTATAAGACACATTCTAGATCCGCACAATCTGAAACAGAACAATAGAGGACTATAGAGCAGAAAAATTTCTCCCAGTCATAGAAAGCTAACTCTGCCAGAATAGTTCACACACCGGTGAACGTAACTTTCACATCCCATCAAATCAGAAGCTACAACTCAGGAGATATCACCACTAGATCACCATTATCAAACCTTCTAATTCACACAAGCATAGGATCAACATAGGAGAAATGCAGAGCACATACCAGAGCACATTCAAAACTCTAACTTCTCTCTTTATTAATTTTCTCAAAAGCACTTGGAAACTCATCAATTCAGCACATTTGCAACATCATAAGGATAGATCCATGTACTCACAACATCTCAATAGCATCTCAACTATACATGCACAATCTACAACATACTGAATTGTGTTGACATCAATGACAACATTAATGACAACACCACCAAACTTGCTCATACTTGCAACAATCTCCCCCTTTGTCATTGATGGCAACACATGATGTGAAAAACCATCAAAGACAACATCCTACACAATATTTTGGGAGGAAACATTCTCTTCTTCTGCTACTATTTTTCACATGAATTCCTCTCCCCCTTTGAAATCAATGGAAAAGATCAAAAAATCTGATCACTCCCCCTTAGGAGTGCACCCATTTAAGTCATACTGCAACAATGAAAACATTTTCTACTCCCCCTGCAGATTAGACCCATTCATCAGTCCAAATAAATGAAGAATCTGTGAATTCACTAGACTGATGCACCTTCATATGCACCTAGTTCATAGGGCCAAGGACCCCAAACCTCTCCCTAAGATACTCAAAAGTATCCTTCGAAAGAGCCTTAGAAAATATATCTACAATTTGTTCCTTTGTTGTCGCATACTCCAACTTGACTTCATTCTCTAACACTTTTTCTCTTAGGAAATGATATTTGATAGATATGTGTTTTTTTCTTGAATGCATAACTAGATTCTTTGAAATGTTTATAGCACTTGTGTTGTCATAGAAAATAGGAATAGGCTCATCACATATTACTCCAATGTCTTTCAGAATTTGCTTCATCCATAAAACCTATGTGAAGCAGGATGCTAGAGTTCAATATATTCTGCCTCAGTAGTGGATAAAGAAACTGAGTCTTATTTCTTACTCAACCAAGAAACCAATATTCCGCCAAGAAAGAAAGAACATCCACTAGTACTCTTCTGGTCATCCACACAACCAACCCAATCTACATCGGTATAAGCACTCAAGGTGAAATCAACACCCTTAGGATACCATAAGCCATAATTTGGTGTACCTTTAATATATCTAAATATTATCTTTATAGGTGTAACATGCTCCTCTTTGGGATCTACTTGAAATTTGGAAAATAGACATACTGCATGCATAATATCCAGTCTGGTAGTAGTAAGATACAATAGTCCACCAATAATGGATTTGTACTTGCTCTAATCAGTTTTAGCAGATTCATCATCTTTACTCAGCTTACATCATGTTACCAAAGGATTACTAACCGGTTTGGAGTCATCCATTCCAAACTTCTTCAACAACTCTTTTACATACTTGATTGTGAAATGAATATCCCCTTATCAATTTGATTTACTTGAAGACCAAGAAAGAAATTCAACTCACCAATCATGGACATTTCAAATTCTTTTTGCATTTCTTTTGTAAATCTTTTACACATTCCTTCATTTCCATCAAAGATGATATCATCAACATATACTACCACTATTAACATTTTTTTACCTTGCACTTTGAAGTAAAGATTGCTATTAGTAGAGCCTTTGCTGAATCCTTTCTTTTTTGGGTATCTATCCAATCTTGCATACCAAGCTTTGGGAGCTTGCTTCGGTTTGTATAATTCCTTCTTCAACTTACAAACCATAGATCCGGTTTGTCAGATAATTGAAATCCTTTAGGTCATTCCATGTATACTTCTTCCTCCAATTCACCATTCAGAAATGCTGACTTGACATCCATCTTATGTACTTTGAAATCCTTGTGGGAAAAAAATGACAAAAACATTCTAATAGCTTCCATTCTAGCCACAGGGGAAAATGTTTCTTCAAAGTCTATGCCTTCAACTTCTGAGTACCCTTTGCATGCAAGTCTTTCTTTATTCCTTATAACTTCACCATTTTCATTCAACTTATTTCGGAACACCCATTTTGAACTAATTACATTCTTATTCACAAGTCTAGGAACTAATTCCCATGTATGATTCTTTTCTATTTGCTGCAACTCTTCTTTCATAGCTTTCATCCAACTCTCATCTTCACATGCTTCACTCACAGACTTAGGTTCAATTTTAGAGAGTAAACACAAATTTACCTTATTTGCTACTTTACTTCTTGTCTTCACACCTTCACTGTTATCTCCAATTATCTATTCCTCTAGATGATTCTTTTGCACATACTTAGGAGTCTTAATAGTAGGTTCTAGTTCATTTTCTTCTTCAATCTATTCTTCTTCTTCTTTAATATGTTATTATTCTTCTTCTTCCTTCTCCTTATTCTCTTCAGGTACATGTCCACAGATAGGATCATTAGGTTCAACTTCACTTATCTCAATAGGTTTGTGCATGTCTTCATCAACTTTCACATTATCACTTTCTAAAATATTCCTCAAGGGTAAGTGCATGGATCTCTGACACAATATTGTCTCTTAAGATGCCACTTTTTTTCTGAAATCAGCAAAATCTGATTTGCATGAGAAAATGAAGATAGTTACACTCAAAATTTCAAGATGCAGCAAGAAAAAAAGTTGAAGTGATCCGAGTCTAGTTTCTAAGCTACTATTTTTTTATTAAATTAATGAAGATTAAGGGTCTCAAAAAGGGGGGGGCCCAAAACAGGTCATTTTTTTATAAAAAAAAATAGCATAGCGCCTTAGGGCTCCCCCCTTTTTGATTAACTTTTTTTAGAATTTCAAAAATCCCAATGGTGAGAAATTAGCTAACACCATGTAGTTTATCCTCGTTCTTTTGGATAATTTTTTTAATGAATATATAATATTTTATGAATATTCAAAGTGGACACATCTTGAAAAGCTGAAATTTGAGCGTGCTCCCCTCTAAATTTTTTGAAAACTAATCAAAAATTGATTATTATTTTTTTCATCATGTGTAGAATGGAATCTAGTTTCAAAAAATGTAATTTTTTTCACGTTTCGATGAATGAGTAAAAATCTATCCTAAAACTTGCACATGTTGGTTTTTGACCAAAAACAGAGGCATTTACAATAGAAGCCATGGATCAAAATGTTAACTAAATCAAAATGAAAAAAGAATTATATATTTCGATAGCTAAGAGAGAGGTCAATGCTATCATATTTTTTTTTATAAACTTTCATTTAAATACGTGCAAATGAGATGGGGAGCATAGACGAAAATAGGAGGAAATTTGGAAAATCTTATCAATTAACATGTCCAAAGTAGGTCATTTGGCGAGCGCCAAATTTGGCGTGCGCCAAATGTGATGTATCATTTGGAGAGAGCCAAATTTGGCACTCGCCAAATGGCCTGCTTTGAACAAAACCTGAATTTCCCCTCTCCTTTGTCGACAACTTTGATAATGCTTAAAGTGCACAGTTTATGATCATAGATGGATAGTTGAGGTCTTACCTTTCATATGCTCTCTAACTCGTTACCCTAATTGGATAACTCTTTATCGCTCTAAATTTTCTCTCTCTCAGGTCTCACTCCCTCCCACGTGACCTAGACTACTCTCTCTCATTCCAATCCCCTCTCTCAGGTCTCTTTCCCTCCCACCTATGTACCTAAATAAATCTTTTTCACTCCAACCCCCTTTATCACTCTCCCTCTCTCTCTCCACCTTCAGTCTTTTTGTCTCTCTCACTCCATCTCCTCTTAGGTCATTATCTTTCTCTCTTTCTCCCTCACTCAAGTCTCTCCCTCCTACCCCCTCTCCCTTTCTTAGTTCTCTCACTCATTCCCTCTATCTCTCTCCCACTCCCTCTCTCTCACTCACTCTATCTCTCTCCCTGTCTCTCTCTCTCACTCTCTCTTAGGTATCTCCATCCCCCCTCTCTCTCACACATAGAAACACTCCTCTCTCCCACTACCTATCTCTCACTCCCTCTATCTCTCTCCCACTCTCAAGTCTCTCCCTCCCACCCCCTTTCCCCCCTCTCTCTCAATAATCTCCCTCCTACCCTCTCTCTCTCTCATGTCTCTCCCTCCCAGCCTCTCTCTCTCTCTCTCTCCCTCCCAGACTCTCTCTCTCTCATTCCCTCTATCTCTCTCCCATCTCCTGCCTCCACCCCCTCTCCCTTTGTCTCTCTCTCAAGTGTCTCTGTCCTACCCCCTCTCCCTCTCTCTCTTTCTCAAGTCTCCCCTCCTGCCCATCTCCCTCTTGATCCACTCCCTCTATCTCTCTTCCCTCCATCCCTCTCTCACTCCCTCTATCTCTCTCCCTATTTCTCTCCCTCTCCCTCTCTCTCTCAAGTTCATCTCTCATGCCCTCTATCCTCTCCCACTCCCTCTCTCCCCTCTCCCTCTCTCTGAAGTCTCTCCCTCCTCTCTCTCTAAAGTCTCTCCCTTGCACCCTCTATCTCTCTCCCTCTGTAAGGTCTCTCTTTGTCTCTCTCACTCACTCCCTCTATCTCTCTCCACACCCTCTCTCTCTCTCTCTCCCTCTATCTCTCTCCCTTTCTCCTCCCCTCTCTCTCCCTCTCTCTCAGTATCTCCCTCTCTCACCTCCTCTCTCTCACTCTCTCTCTCACTCCCTCCATCTCTCTCCCATCCCTCTATCTCGAGTACTCCCTCTCCCTCCTACCGCCTCTCCCTCTCTCAAGTCTCTTTCTCACTCCTTGTATCTCTCCCATCCCTCTATCTCCCACTCCCTATCTCTCCTACTCTCTTAGGTCTCTCCCTCCTAGCCCCTCTCTCCCACTTTGTCTCCATCTCCTTTTATCTCAACTGTCTTCCTCCCACCCTCTCTCCCTCTCCCTCTCTCTTAGGTTTCTCCCTCCTACCCCCTTTCCCTCCCTATCTCTCTCTCTCTCAAGTCTCTCCCTCTCCCTCTCTCTTGGGTTTCTCCCTCCCACCCCCTCCTACCCCCTCTCCCTCTCAAAATCACTCCCTCTATCTCTCTTCCACTCCCTCCCTCTCTCACTCCCTCTATCTCTCTCCCTCTCCATCTCTCTCAAGTATCTCCCTCCCACTACCTTTCCCTCTCTCTCTCTCTCAAGTCCCTATGTCTCTCATGCCCTCTATCTCTCTCCCACTCTCTCTCCCTCTGACCCCCTCACTCTCCCTCTCTCTCAAATCTCTCCCTCCTACCCCCTCTCCCTCTGTAAGGTCTCTCTTTGTCTATCTCACTCACTCCCTCTATCTCCCTCCCACACCCTCTCTCTCTCCCTCTCTCTCTCTCCCTCTCGATTATCTCCCTCCCACCCCTCCCACCTCTCTCTCTCTCCCTCTCTCTTAGGTATTTCCCCCACCCTTTTTCTCTCTCTCACTCCCTCCATCCCTCTATCCCTCCTCTCCCTCGAGAAGGTTTATGGTTTAGGGATTATAGTTTAAGGTTTAAGGAAGGGTGTAGGGTTGAGGGTTTTAGGGTTTTAGGGTTAAGTTGAGGGTTGAGGGCAGATTTAAGGTTTAGGGTTTAGGGATTATAGTTTATGGTTTAAGGGTAGAGGGTGTAGGGTTGAGGTTGAGGTTGAGGTTTAGGCTTTAGGGTTAGGGTTGAGGGTTGAGGGTAGAGGATTTTTGGTTTAGGGTTTATGGTTTAAGGGTAGAGGGTAGAGGTATAAGGTAGAGGTTAGCGATAGAGGGTTTGGGGGTTAGGGTTTAGGGTTTAAGGTTTAAGGGTAGAGGTAGAGGTTTAGGGTTTAAGGGTTGAGGTAGAAGAAGCCGGTTTTTAGGGTTTAGGGTTTAGGGATTACAGTTTATGGTTTAAGAGTATAGGGTGTGAGGGTTGAGAGAGAGAGGGAGGCGAGGTTGGGAGTAGAGGTGGAGGTTTTTAGGGTTTAGGGTTTAAGATTTACAATTTATGGTTTAAGAGTATAGGGTGTAAGGTTGAGAGAGAGAGGAGGAGGTTTGAGGGTTTAGGATTACAATTTATGGTTTAGGGTTTTAGGGTTTTAGGGTTTAGGGTTCAAGGTTTAGGGTTTAAGGATAGAGGGTAGAGGGTTTAGGGGTTTAGGATTTATGGTTTAAGGGTTTAAGGGTAGAGGGTTGAGGATAGGGAGTAGAGGTGGGGGTTTAGGGGTTTAAGGGTTTGAGGGGAGGGTTGAGGGAGGTTGGGTTTAGGGTTGAGGGTTGAGGGTTGAGGGTAGAGAGTAGAGGGTAGAGGGTAGAGGGTAGAGGGTAGACGGTTGAGGGTTGAGGGTTGAGGGTTAAGGGTAGATGGTAGAGGGTTTAAGGGTTTAGGGTATAGGGTTTAAGGGTTTAGGGTTTATGGTTTAAGTGTTGAAGGTTTAGGGTAGAGGGTAGAGAGAGAGAGATAGAGAGAGTTGAGGGTTTAGGGTAGAGGGTAGAGAGAGATAGATAGAGAGGGTAATTGCTTATCGCTTATCGGTGAGGGAACATAATTGTTGGGAAAATTTAGCCATCTCAGAGAAACCTCCAAGAAGAATAGTGCCTTTGGTAACTTTAATTTCAATTAGATTGCCTCAAAAAACATGTACAACTATGTCACAAAGCAAAATCAGACACAGTTGATTTCCCACATTAATCCATTTGAGAGAAGCACATGTAAATTTAGTTTCAACAACTTGCATAAACAGATTCAACAGATAGAACCATTAAACATGAAAGATGGTACAAAATATTAGAACAAACATATTTATGTGGGGAAAACCCTTTCAAGTAAAAAACCCCACACTCCAAAAGATCTGAGCCATTTTATTATTCAGGAACAAAAAGAGTTACAATACAATCTTTGGCTCATAGCCTTTTCACAAAGATTACATCTTGCTTCATTCTGGAGAAAAATGGCAGCAACCCTGTTTTGTTTCCCTCTCTCCCTTTTTTACATTTCCCTAATCAACCTCTTAGTCATTTGAACCTTCGCACTGTTACAATACTCTCACATAGTATACAATGCAGATTAACAATGAAAGATCGATCAAGACATTCTATTAGGAGAGATTTTGGCAGCATAACCTTGCTTAGATCTTCCTCTCTCTATCATTACTACAGAATGTTCAATGTTTATACATTCATTCTCGACTGACAGGGAATAGTTCAACTTCCTCTATAGATCAGTTTTTATTCTTTCTGTTGGACCAATTGTCAATAGTCTTGGACATCGAACAAACTTCTCCGACTACCATCGTTCCAATTTCCAACTAGACCGAACGGTTACGAGCAAACTATATAGTCATCGTACAACTTAGTAGTTCAACCAAATTAGCACCTGTTCGACCACGGTCCGCCTTCAAGTCTATCAGCATGACTTTGTCTACAAGCCACAGTTTGGAAAGACACATCGATCAAAAAAGTCTCCCCAATTTTGTCCATCATCTTGAGGTCTCGACCAAGCCCATCAGCAAGACAACATCCATTGGCAAGAGTTCATGATGTCACATCAAACGCACAAGTCTCCCCAATGTCATTAAGCTCACACACCTTTCGAACCATCTTGTCGGCCTGAGTCACCCCGATGATCAACAAGAGCACCAAATATCCTTATCAGCAAGACAACCACCATCAAATAAGGTTTCATTGAAGTCCCAAGTCACACTAATGACCTCATGCTCAGCTATAGTTTGGAACACCTCATGGGCAAGAGTCACACCGAAAGCAAACCTATCGGCCAGACACACTCTATTGTTAAGACTCTTTTAGAACCTTCATGTCACCCTGACCAAGTACCATCAGCCAAAGTCACACTGATGTTCATCATGAGCAGATCCATCAACAAGACCAACACTACCAACAATAGATTAGGAAGTCACATCAATAGTTCAAGTCACACCAATCACTTTCGTCAGTAAGACAAACCAAAGGTCACATCGATATCAGCTAGACTTCTATTGTCAGAAGGAGTTAGGAAACTTGCACTGATAGTTTAGGTCACCCCAATAACCTTCATCGCCAAAACATGCCAGAGGTCACATCGATAAAGGAACTTCACAAGGAGAAAACAAATTAGGTTGAGTCACACAGATCTCATAGACAATTTAGGATCACTAAGCAGATCACCCAGACATCTCAGCGGTCACACCGAAATCACTCTCTCAAAGGTTTAGGCTAGTGGGATTGAGACACACAATTCCAACAAGAATGTGTCTCACTGATGCCAAACTATCCATTGACCATCGCACACTCCACAACCTTCTTACTGGTCTATTGCTCAGAATTGACAAAATTTCCCCAACCACAGAACCATCGTCATGACCAATTCTATCAGTGACAAACTAAGATATCATACTGATAGTTCAAGTCTCCTTGATTTCCCAAAGAACACCAAGACCATGTACATTAGAAAGAGTCACACTGAATTTCATCAGGGGTAGGTCTAGGTCCATCAACAAGAGTAATACTATCAGCAGCAAATTAGAAAGTCTCATTGACAAACCAAGTCACCCTGATCACCTCATTGGTAGGAGTCACATCGATGTCCAGACCCATCGGCAAGAGTTACACCATTGGCAACAGTTTGAAATGTCAAACCGATAGTTCAAGTCACCTCAACACATCCATCAGCAAGAGTCTCCCTGATGATGTCCTTTGGAAAGATATCTACCATCAGAACAAGTTTGGAATCTCACTCTGATAGCTCAAGTCATACCGATGACTTTCGTCAACAAGACAGGTCCAAGGTCACACCGATCTGATCCCTTCAAGACTTTAGAACACAGCTGCTTATCAACAAGACATTCCAGATGTCTCACTGATTCTGCTCTTTTAGGAGTTCCATGTCAGTAAGCTTGAGGTTCTTTTTCCAATAGGTTGAGGGTAGAGGGTAGAGGGTACAAGGTACAGGGTAGAGGGTTGAGGGTAGAGGGTAGAGGGTAGAGGGTTGAGGGTAGAGGGTTGAGGGTTGAGGGTTGAGGGTTGAGGGTTGAGGGTTGAGGGTTGAGGGTAGATGGTAGAGGGTTTAAGGGTTTAGGGTATGTGTTTTAAGGGTTTAGGGTTTAGGGTTTAAGCATTGAGGGTTTAGGGTAGAGGGTAGAGAGATAGATAGATAGAGAGGGTTGAGGGTTTTAGGGTTGAGGGTAGAGGGTTAAGGGTAGAGGGTAGATGGTTTAAGGGTTAAGGGTTTAAGATTTGAGGTAGAGGGTAGAGGGTTGAGGGTAGATAGTATAGGGTAGAGGGTGAGGGTTGAAGTAGAGGGTTTAGGGTTGAGAGAGGGGTTTAGGGTTTTAGGGTTTAGGGTAGAGGGTTAAGGGTAGAGGGTAGATGGTTTAAGGGTTAAGGGTTTAAGGGTTGAGGTGGAGGTAGGGTAGAGGGTAGAGAGTAGAGGGTATAGGGTAGAGGGTTGAGGGTTGAGAGTAGAGGCTATAGGGTTGAGAGAGAAAGGGGGGTTGAGGGTTTAAGGGTTTAGGGTTTATGGTTTAAGCGTTGAGGGTTTAGGGTAGAGGGTAGAGGGTAGAGGGATGAGGGTTGAGGGTTGAATCATATAAGTGAATACACACACTATACATGAAGTATACATGTGACTAAGTGAAGCATACATGCAAATAAGTGAGGTACAAGTAATTGAAGCATTCCAAAGGATACAAACCACTAGGAATGGAGCTTATTTACACAATACGCTTTAGATGGAGCTTATTGAGAAATGGATAGTAATTAATTAAGCATTAGATGTTAACAAAATCCATGCCTACAACATTCAAGCATAATATTTACACAATACGCATGATAACATCATTCAAGAATGGCAGTAGCAAAATAAGATGTTTTTAATTAGAAAGTTGTAAGGTATACAATAATATATATTGATAAAAGTATATACAATATATCCCAAAAATCTATACAGGCTTAGTAAAAAGGAGCCATATTATGGAGATAAAATGTCACATATATATCGCTTGTACAAAACATATGTTCCAAAATGCCACATAGGCATACAAAAAATGACCCTATTACAATCATTTCCCTCTAGGTGAAGGAAATAGATCCCATGTTACCTTGAAAATTTGGCTGGATGGAGTGATTGATGGTTCTTTGGTCTTTCGAACACGCTCACTAGTCCTCTCTTCACTCTAGAACTTCAACTGATACAATAAAATGTAAAGATGTTAATACACATAAATTGAATTATGCAATGACATATAACAAAATATAATCACTTACCACATACAAATAGTCATCATTCATATTTAAATCATTACCACGTCCATGATCTGGAGTGACAATGGTGCAGGAGCACCCATAGGTTACCATAGTTTGTCTAGAAGGTCTTGTTTTGGAAATTTGTTTAGGCCAAATTATCATCTATTCATGTTCATCTTTTGGTTGTGCCTTAGTGGCATTTTCGATTGGGTGTTGATCATTTGATGAAGGTCATGTTGACCATAGAATAGGTGTCATAAGGTTCTAGCTCAAAATGAGGTCTTGGATTTTTAGGAATTCTTGCAAAATATTTGAAAATGTTGCTCAATTGGAGCTACAAGCAGCCAAGAAGAGCCCAAAGGAGAAGATAACTATTTTAGAGACCCTATTTATGGGATGCCTCCGCATTGGAGTGGGGTTTGAAGCATTTGTTATGTTTTGAAGTTTTATGAATTCAAGAAAAAGCAATTGTGTTTGAGAGTGAATTTTCTGATTTTTGCATTGAAGTGTTGTTTTAATTGATTAATAATGGCACTGTAACATGTGTAGGGTGTAGTGTAGTTGTTCTTCAAGCATTGTGTGACATTAGTTAGTTTATTTATTCAATTTCAAGCATTGATTGTAAATAGTTTTGATTTCATACTGTTGCTAGTCTGAACCAGGCTGTTTTGTGAAAATGGAGTGTTAGTTCACTTTCCCACCATACAAATTGTATGGCCCTTTGGGAATAGTGACTAGACTCCATGTATGTACATATGGCAGGGTTTAGGGCCTTTGAAAACATAAGAGCTACTATGGAGGTCTTTCCCTAGGCGAGCCAGGAAGAGCCCGGTTAGGAAAGACTTTAGTGCAGAGCACTTAATTTGTAGGGGTGTCAATTTCTTGACAAATTATCTTTTGGAGAAGGAAAATAAGTGCCTTGCCAAGACTTAGCATGGAAATACCTAACAGTTTGCAGTGAAGTCAGGGAAGGGTTTGTAAAGGCCTAGTTTTTCCAAATTGTGGGTTAAGCCTTTGTACAGACAACTGAGACCCAAGACCCCAAAAACTCTTTGAGAGGTGTTCATATGAACCAGAAATCCCAAGAAAAGATTGGGGTGTTCTTTGGAATTTTTTTGGAGAATTAACCTGATTTCTTAGAGAAGGAGGCCTAATTGGGGCTCCTAGGGCTAGTAGCCTTTTAGGCCTAAATGAGGGTTTGGTGGAAGCGAATAAGAAATGGAGTTAGGTGGATCTTCAAAAACCAAAGTAGGATGGATTGAAGTCATTAGAAACACCTCCACACCACTGAAAAGCTAAATTCAAGATTTTGGAGGATTGTAGCCTTTAGGGTGGATTAAGGGCCACGGTTAGAGTTTCAAGATTGCACCAAGTCTTGACTTGGTAGGAGGATCTAAGTTGATAGTTGGGTTGGCAAGGAGAAATCAGGGGACCCTAAGAAGGAAGAGGTCTTATAGGTTTCAAGTGGTGGAGTGAAACACCCTAGATGTCATCCAAGCAAGACCCAGAGCATGAGTCAGTGATTGACTCATCCAACCTCCCTATCAGATTGGTATTAGAGCAACAAAAGATTTGGGATAGAATATTATATGTCAAAGATTGAGTCTAGTGGTTCTACAAACATGGTGAAAAATGCAGAATTGGCCAAGAAGGTCGAAGAAAAGGAGGAAGACAACAGGCTACTGAGGGAAAGAATAGCTCAACTTGAGTAAGTAATGGATAATGTGCAAACCAAGACCGATGAGTTCAATGATAGGTTGGAAGGCAGGGTACCCAAGAGGGAAGAGGTTGCAGAGGAAGACAAGATCCCTGAACCTAACCCTGTTTTGCAAGAAGAGCCTTTCTTGAAGGCATTGAAGGCTTTGAGTGGAAAAGCACTTGAAGGCATACCACTGTTTAGTGGGAAAATGGAAGTTGATCTAGTCATGGATTGGATAGAGGGAATGGAAAACCATTTTGAGTGTGATGGAGTCACTGAAGAATAGAAGGTGAAGGTGGAAAAGTCAAGATTAAGAGGTTCTACCTTGACATGGTGGAAGTTCATTCAGACAGAGAGGGAAAAGGAAGGAAAGAAGCCTATTTCTACTTGGAAGGGAATTGTTGCCAAAGTGAGACAAGCATACATGCTAGATGATTATGAAATTAGTTGCACAAGAAAAGATAGAGCTTGAGACAAAGAGACCAAGATGTAAATTCCTATATGGAGGAGTTTCAAAAACTTTGCATGAGGTCTAATGTATCTGAGGATGAAAATCTTAAGGTGGCTAGATACCTTAATGGTTTGAAGTGGAAAATTCAAGAGGAGATGAATCTTCTAAGTCCCAAAACAGTGCACCAATGCTATCAATTGGCTATAAATATTGAAGAGAGGAGTAAGAGAAAACAAGACCAGGCTTCTAAGAGCATAGGTAAAGGCAGAGATCAAAGAGGAAATAGAGGTGGATACTAAGGTAAAGGGACTGAACAAAGAATTCAAGGAGAGTCTAAACTCACAGAGCATGGAAGTGAAACAACTTCTAGAGGAGGCTATGGAAGAGGTAGAGGACCTCAAGGAGGTTCAAATAGAGGAAGAGGAGTAGGCAAAAGTAACTCATACTTTGCTAGTATGAAGTGTTACAACTGTGGTCAAGTAGGTCATCTAGCTTATAGGTGCCCGGAGGAAGCATCTTCTTCAAATACAGAAAAGAGAGTAGCATATGCTCAAGAAGACACTATGAGTGTTAAGTCACTAGAGGTTAGTCACATTGAGTCAAAAATGGGGGAGAACCTGATGTTTAGCAGGGTTCTAATTAGACAACCAGTCAAAGAAGAGCCAAAGCAAAGGAGAGCCTTAGTCAAGGAAAGATGCAAAATAATTGGAAAGGTGTGAAAGGTTATAGTGGATTCAGGGTCTACTGATAACATTATCTCTGAGGAGGCAGTGAGGAAGTTAAAGTTGGTGAAAGTACCCCACAATAACCCTTACAAGGTGACATGGCTAAATAAAGGGCAGAGTGTTTTTGTGAATGAGCAGACAACAGTGGAGTTCTCCATTGGAGGGTACAAGGAAAAGTTGATTTGTGATGTGTTTCCCATGGATGCATGCCATCTTCTATTGGGAAAACCATGGTAGTATGACAGAGGAGCCATCTATGATGGAAAGGAGAAAACTATCTCATTCAAGAAGGATGAAAAGACATTCAAATTGCAGTCACTGTTAGATGAGGAGAAGGACAGTCAAAGAACCCTAATGTCTTGTTAAGTAGTGGCAAGGAGTTAATCAACAATCTACAAAAAGGATGGGAAGGATATGTGGTCATGGTGCAAACCAAGGAGGAAGATAAGACTAAGAAAATAGTCATACCAGGAGTAGTCCAGAAGTTGCTTGAACAGTTCAAGGACATAGTCAGTGATGGAACACCAGCATCCTTACCTCCAAAGAGAGCCATCAGTCATCAGATTGACTTCATACCAGGGGCTTCATTGTCAAACAAAGTAGCTTACAAGCTTACACCAGATCGGAACCTAGAAGTAGCGAGACAAGTGCAGGAGTTGTTAGACCAAGGACTAATTAGGAAGAGCATCAGTCCATGTGTAGTACCAGTGGTCTTAGCAACCAAGAAAGGTGGTAAGTGGAGACTTTGCACTGACTCTAGGGCTATAAATAGAATTACAATAAGATATAGGTTCCCTATTCCTAGGATTGAGGATTTGATGGATTGTCTTCGAGGAGCTCAATATTTTACCAAGTTGGATCTCAAGAGTGGATACTATCAGATCATAATCAAAGATGGGGATGAGTGGAATACAGTCTTCAAGACAACTGATGGGTTATATGAGTGGATAGTTATGCCATTTGGCCTCTCAAATTCCCCTAGCACATTCATGAGGCTCATGAATGAAGTGCTTAAGGACTTCTCAGGGTTATTTGTGGTGGTATATCTAGATGATATACTCATCTTTAGCAAAACAACAGAAGAACATATAAAGCATGTGGAGTTAGTTCTTAAAAGATTGTAGGAGGAGAGGTTAGTCATCAACCTAGAAAAATGTGAATTCTTCAAACAAGAGCTTGTGTATTTGGGGTTTGTAGTATCCCAAGGATCATTGAAGATGGACCCAAGCAAGGTGGAAGCTATCCTAAATTGGCCTACACCAACCACTGGGACAGAGGTAAGGATTTTTCATGGGTTAGCTCAATTTTATAGGAAGTTTATAAGGAACTTTAGTGGCATATGTGCACTAGTACTTGATACAATCAAAGGTGGCCTAAAAACTAAGTTCAAATGGACTCTTGAAGCTAAGAAGGGTTTTGAGAAACTGAAACAAGAAGTGGCAACTCAACCCATCCTTTTGTTACCTAGTTTTGATAAGTTATTCACTATGGAATGTGATGCCAATGGAATTGCAGTAGGAGGAGTACTAAGCCAAGAAGGCAGGCCTATAGCTTTCTTTAGTGAAAAGCTCAATGAAGCTAAGAAAAAGTATTCTACCTTTGACCTAGAACTGTATGCTCTAGTATAGTCACTTAGAAAGTGGAAGCATTATCTTCTACCTAAAGAGTTTGTAGTGTTTACTGATAACCAGACACTTAGCTACATCAACACACAAGAGAAGTTGAGCAATAGACATTTGAAATGGATGGAATACCTCCAAGCCTTCACATTTACCATCAAGTACAAGAAGGGATAGTTGAACAAGGTGGCATATGCATTAAGTAAGAGGTTGTTGATAGTGCAAGAGATACAAATAAAGAGCATTGGGATAGAAAGTTTCAAGGATCTCTATGGAGAAGATGAAGACTTCTCAGAGGCATATAAGCTATGTTCTGATTTTGAGAATCACTTTCATAGTCAATTCTCAGAGTATACATTGCAGAGTGGAATTTTGTTCAAGGGGAATCAGTTATGTGTTCCAAAAGGTTCAATGAGAGAGAATCTTATCCAGGAGAAGCACAATGGTAGTCTTAGTGGTCATTTTGGTATCAACAAGACAATGGAACTAGTACAAAGGTTCTATTATAGGCCCAAGTTGCCAAGGGATGTTAGAAGGTATGTGGAGCAGTGTGTAGTTTGTATGAAATCCAAGGGGGGAGCTAGCAATGTAGGTTTGTATCAACCTCTACCCATTCCCAATAGACCATGGGAATGTATTAGCATGGACTTTGTGGTAGGACTCCCTAAGACTAAGACAGGGTTTGATAGTGTCTATGTGGTGGTAGATAGGTTCAGTAAGATGAGTCACTTTGTTCCTTGCAAGACCACCCATAATGCTAGCTATATTGCTCATCTTTTTTTCAAAGAGATTGTGAGGATCCATGGATTTCCATTGAGCATTGTCTTAGATAGGGATGTGAAGTTCATGAGTCATTTTTGGAAGACTCTATGGAGCAGATTAGGTACTAACTTGTCTTTTGGATCAGCCTACCATCCTCAGACCGATGGAAAAACTAAGGTGGTTAATAGAGTGTTAGGTAACCTTCTAAGATGCCTAACCAAGGAGTATGGACAGACATGGGACATGGTCCTATCACAAGCTGAATATGCCTACAATGACATTGTGAATCGAACCACAGGAAGAAGTCCTTTTGAAATAGTGTATGGAATGCACCCAAGAGGTGTGTCTGAACTCAGAGATCTAGGAGCTATGGAGCATAGGAGTGGCCATGTAGAGGATTTCTCTCAGACCATGAAGGAGATTCAGGAGCAAGTGAAAAAGGCAATCATAGAGGCTACTCACAAGTTGAAAGCTAAGGTGGATATGTCTAGAAAGGATCTCCAATTTGTAGTAGGTGACTATGTCATGGTCCATCTCAAAAAATCTAGGTTGCAGAAAGGAACATCAACCAAGTTGCAGATGAAGAGAGTGGGACCATGTCAGGTGTTAGCAAAATATGGAAAGAATTCCTACAAGGTGGAGCTACCTGCAGACTTAGGCATTTCACCAGTGTTTAATGTGGCTGATTTGATCAGGTATAAAGGACCAGTCATTAACTTGGATCAAAAAAGTATGGATGTCTTGAAGGATGTGAGTAACTTATTCTTACCTCCTAAAGACAAGCTACAAGCAGAGAGGATCTTAGAATCAAGGGTGAAGAAGTCTACCCGACATAAGGAATACATGGAACATCTCATCAAATGGAAGGACAAACTAGAATCTGAGGCTACATGGGTGGATGAAGCTCAGTTCAAGAAGCAGGGTATTGATTTATCTCTGATCTCTCCCCACATTCCTTAGTGTTTGTGCAGAGGGGGGGAGAATGGTGCAGGAGCACCCATAGGTTACCATAGTTTGTCTATAAGGTCTTGTTTTGGCAATTTGTTTAGGCCAACTTATCATCTATTCATGTTCATCTTCTGGTTGTGCCTTAGTGGCATTTTTGATTGGGTGTTGATCATCTGATGAAGGTCATGTTGACCATAGAATAGGTGTCATAAGGTTCTAGCTCAAAATGAGGTCTTGGATTTTTAGGAATTCTTGCAAAATATTTGAAAATGTTGCTCAATTGGAGCTACAAGTGGCCAAGAAGAGCCGAAAGGAGAAGGTAACTATTTTAGAGACCCTATTTATGGGATTCCTCCACATTGGAGTGGGGTTGGAAGAATTTGTTATGTTTTGAAGTTTTGTGAATTCAAGAAAAAGAAATTGTGTTTGAGAGTGAATTTTCTGATTTTTGCATTGAAGTGTTGTTTTGATGGATTAATAATGGCACTATAACTTGTGTAGGGTGTAGTGTAGTTGTTCTTCAGGCATTGTGTGACATTATTTAGTTTCTTTATTCAACTTCAAGCATTGTTTGTAAATAGTTTTGATTTCATACTGTTGCTGGTCTGAACCAGGCTATTTTGTGAAAATGGAGTGTTAGTTCACTTTCCCACCATACAAATTATACAACCCTTTGGGAATAGTGACTATACTCCATGTATGTACATATGGTAGGGTTTAGGGCCTTTGAAAACATAAGAGCTACTATGGAGGTCTTGCCCTAGGCGAGCTAGAAAGAGTCCAGCTAGGAAAGACTTTAGTGCAGAGCACTTAATTTGCAGGGGTATCAAATTCTTGACAAATTATCTTTTGGAGAAGTCAAATAAGTGCCTTGACAAGACTTAGCATGGAGGAGGAAGCTCCATCAATCCATCTGGTGTGAGAAATACCTAACAGTTTGCAGTGAAGTCAGGGAAGGGTTTGTAAAGGCCTAGTTTTGCCAAATTGTGGGTTAAGCCTTTGTACGGACAGCTGAGACCCAAGACCCCAAAAACTCTTTGAGATGTGTTCATATGAACCAGGAATCCCAAGAAAAGATTGGGGTGTTCTTTGGAAATATTTTGGAGAACTAACCTGATTTCTTGGAGAAGGAGGCCTAATTGGGGCTCCTCGGGCTAGTAGCCTTTTAGGCCTAAATGAGGGTTTGGTGGAAGCGAATAAGAAATGGAGTTAGGTGGATCTTCAAGAACCAAAGTAGGATGGATTGAAGTCATTAGAAACACCTCCACACCCCTGCAAAGCTAAATTCAAGATTTTGGAGGATTGTAGCCTTTAGGGTGGATTAAGGGCTAAGGTTAGAGTTTCAGGATTGCACCAAGTCTTGACTTGGTAGGAGGATCTAAGTTGATAGTTGGGTTGGCAAGGAGAAATCAGGGGACCCTAAGAAGGAAGAGGTCCTATAGGTTTCAAGTGGTGGAGTGAAACACTCTAGAGGTCTTCCAAGCAAGACCCAAAGCATGAGTCAGTGATTGACTCATCCAACCTCCTTATTAGAAAACCACCTGTAGTGACCATCAAGATAGAAATTAAGCTACACAAAAGTATCGTCATTTTTTTTATAATAGACCATAAAAGAGAAAATATAATGTCAAATAGACTAATCTGTTGCATACCTCTCTCAATGGATCAAAACTGGCTATTGTTGCAACAACTCTGTGGTCCATCATGCCACCAACATCACCAAGGCTATCAAATGTCAACATCTGCAAATGGTAGAGTGAACTATTAAATGTTAATGGGATGGGATTACAAAGGAATAAAGGAACAAAAAGGGAATTAGGAGAAGATAATGTGACACGATCAAGGAATACAAATGCAATGTTTATGTTTCTCATCAATTTTTTAGATTTGTATAGATATGCAAAATTATGAAAACTAGCTAACATTGTTTTACAACACCATTATTGAATAAAGGCTACCTGAGTGTAAGGTCCTTGAGGAAATGAATTGCGAGGTGTGGAGGTTGAAGGTCCACCAGGAAACTATTTGAAATCTAAAGCATGTTATGAGACAAACATTCAAATATAAAATTTAACTGTTCAAATGCAATAATAATATCTTTAATACTAGTTGCATACCTGTGGACTCAATGTCAAGAATGAATAAGGGTCTATAGGAATGGGGCACTTCTCATGAACACTTCGACCCTAAAATTTCATCAAATTAAAATTCTACTAATTTACTCATTCTTAAATTTCAAAATATAATTTAATAAACAACATTAAATGAACTTGCTGAATTTTACGTGATTGTCAATGCCGTATGTATCATTTAGTAAACCATCTGTGAAATTCATCACCTCTACAACTGATGTAGGCTATGTAGCTACATCTTGAGCACTCTGATAATCATACATGCAAACTACACCACAAGCACCACAATGGTGGGGTGGAGCTTGGGGCCTACACATCTCCTCCACAACAGGCTCTACTAGAGGCCTCGCACACTGTAAAATGGTCTGGGTGAGTGAGCCAATCGACTCCAACGTGTCCACCTCTACACTATCCTTAAAAATGGAAGGAATGATGACATGCTCCACCATGGGTCTGGCCAAGGGTCTCGGTGCCAACTGTTGATTAGGTCGTGCAGTAGGTCTATCATGTGTGGAGCCCTCACGTCTACTCTGAAAGTCTAAGATGTCAAAATAATTTGGCATCTTATTAAGGATAAACTCACAATGGAGTTTCCTCAAAAATTATTGAGGTACCTCATGGTTATTGCATGGAGGTTGGTCAAATACCATCCACCACCATTCCCAAAATTTATTTTTAATTAACTCATGGTGGCACCAATGGATGGGGAACCTCCTGCATGTATGAGACAAAGGTGTGTTGGTTTTCAGGTCTATAAATAGGGCACACAAGTTGGCTTTGCTAATTTTTTGTTTTTTAACATCTACATATGAAAAACCTCTAGCATAATATTGTCTCATCTCATGCCTCTTATTTGACCAAAAAATTATTTTCTTGCTCATTTCTCCTGCATGAGATACAATTGACTTCATTGATTCAGCAATCCCTCTCCTATAAGGGTGGGTTTTGGCATGCTCAGTTAATCTTCCAATTAATTGTTCAATGTCTCTCTTATTGTTTTCAATTTGATTTAGAATATTTTCTTGTGTTCCTTGAGGATTCCTATGAATTGATGGAGGGGTTTCAAGTTGTTCTTGAATATGAGGCTCTTCTTGAGGGGGTGATTGTGAATTCTCAAAGTTTCAAGGTGGAGATTCATTCCCTGATAATTAGAACAAAATTTTATTATAAAAACCTATTTCAATCTACATTCTAAATAAAATTCAAAATAAATTGAATAAAAATGCATACCTCTTCACAATCTTCAATGTCTCTGACATGTTGGCAACATCCTCATGAAAGATAGCAAGCTAACAATGCAAATAATGGATGATATTTGGTGAGCACGAGTTGCAGACCTCCAATCCTCCAAGCCAAGCCATGGGTTGAAGACAAATGAGGGTTTGAAATAGTTTTGTGCTTTTATTTTTTATTTTTCATTTGGCATGTGCCAAATGGCCAATTTCATCCTTTTTTTGTGAATTTTTACAATTTGACACCTAACTTGTGTCACAGATTGGTGCACTTACCCTCAATATTTTAATGAAACATCTATATGCTTTGCTGGTAGTAGAGTACCCAAGAGAAATTCCTTCATCACATCTAGCATCAAACTTTCCAAGATTTTCATCATCCATTTTAATGTAACATCTGCTTCCAAATACCTTTAAGTACTTCATAGTAGGAGTCTTACTAGTCCATAACTCAACAGGAGTCTTTGTGTTGTTTCCTCTAATTTGAACTCTATTAAGAACATAAACAACAATGTGTATTGTCTCTCTCTAGTACACATCTGGTACATTTGATTCTTTCATCATGGTTCTTGCAACTTCCTATACCATCTATTTTTTCCTCTGAACTAACCCATTTTGCTAAGGGGTTGTCAAAGCAGAAAACTATCTTTTTATGGCATGTTGTTCACAAAATGTATTAAATTCACTAGAAGTGAATTCTCCACCTCTATCAGATCTCAAAAATTTGATTCTCAAATTCACTTCATTTCCACTCTTGATTTGAACACTTTAAACCCAGAGCTTGAGTCTTCTCTCTAAGAAAAGCAACCCATGTCATTCGAGAATAATCATCAATAAGGAGCATGAAATACCGGTCACCATTTAGGCTTCATGTTCTAGTCGGACCACAGAGGTTAGTATGAACTAACTCCAACATTCCAGTAGTAGAATGCTCTTTTCCCTTAAAGTTGGATCTTGTCTATTTCCCTAACTAATTTTTTTTGCAAATAGTATTAACAGGCTTTGTGATTCTAGGTAGACCTCAGACAACATCTCTTGAACTGATTTTGACCATATTATCAAAGTTTACATGTCCCATCCTCTGATTCTGTAACCAACTTTCACTGACTTGAGATACAAGGCATTGACCATCAACTCCCTTAATTTGATAGATGTTTCCATGAGTTCTCCTTCCAACAACAACCATATCTCTAGATACTTTTATGATTTCACAGGTATTATTCTAGAACATAAGTTCAAAACCATTGCTACACATCTGTCCAACACTCAAAAGGTTATACCTCAAACCCTTTACATAATATACATCATCAGTGTTATGTACTCCATCAAAACTGATTGTACCTTTCCCACAAATCTTAGCTCCTGAATCATCACCAAACATGACTAAACCACCATCATACTTTTCAAGTTTAGTGAACTTACTCTTATCTCTAGTCATGTGATTAGAACATCCACTATCAATCACCTAGTAGTCTTCATCTTTTCTTGCATGAAAGGAAGTGACTAGAGTACCTTCCATATTATTCTTTTTGTTTTCTAGAGCATTCTTCCTTGCACATTTTCCAAGATTAGCAGATACAAATTTGTTTTCCAATGGTAAAAGCAAGCATTCACTATCATCACCCTCATTTTTAGATTCATCATCAAAAATCTCGTCGTCTTCTTTAACATAATACAACTTCTTGCATTTCTTATCCTTTATATCCTTTATAATCCTTGTTCTTCTTATGTATAGCTCTATTCAAACATCTTGAAGCATAATGACCAATATTACCACAACTGAAAAATTTAAAGGGAAACATACCTTTATACTTTTGAGTACCTTTCTTCAAATTTCTGGTGAAATTCGCTTCCAAATCATCATAACCATCACTATCTGGATCATCTTCAATCTTCATTTCCTTAAATGTAGTTTCTGTCTTTTCTTCTTTCTTGAAATTTCTCATCTCAAATGCTACCAAGGTGCCGAATAACTGTTCTTTAGTATACTTCTTAGGATCATACATCTCTTCAATAACTGTGACCTTATCACTGTAGCAATCTAGTAGGGTGATCAAGATCTTCTCAATTATATCTTCATCAGTCATTTTTCCCCCTTGATTCTTCACTTCTTTTGTTGTCATCTCAACCCTTTGGAAATAGCTTGTGAACTCTTCACCTTCTTCCATTTTAAGATTCTCATATCTATGCTTTTCCACCAGCTTCTTTGTCAACTTTAATCTTTCATTTCCTTCATATAGTTCTTCCAACTTCTTCCAAACTTCGTGACTAGTGTCTAAAGAAAGAACCTTAGTTTGCTCAGTTTTAGATAAAGCATTGTAAATAGCATACCTCACTTTCTCATTCTCCTCATAAGCAGAAACCTCATCTGCAGTAGTAGGACCACTTGCCAGAGCAACATACTTCGTCTCAATAGCCTTCCAGGTCTTGTAACTAAGAGAAACAATATATCCTCTCATCTGCACTTTCCAATCACTGTAATCAGATCCATCGAACATAGGGATCACCAACTTATGCACCATCAAATCTTCCTTAAGTGATTAAGTTCTACACCAAGGAACCAAAGCTTGATACCAATTGTTAAAATGCGCAGGACAATTGAGAGGGGGGGTGAATCAGTTGTCACAAAATTCAATCTTAAAAATTTAACACTTATCAATTCCACAACCACACTATTTTGTTATTAAGTATGAACATGAAACAAAAATAACAAAAAGTAAAATCAACACAATGAACAACAAATTTTTACGTGGAAAACCCAATAAGGGAAAAACCATGGTGAGGATTAACTCACAATATAAAGAGATACAAAACTGAATACAACTATTCAATGCCAAGGGCTCACTGCCAAGAAGAGGACTTGCTATCCAAATACAAAGGCTCACTACCTACATAAAGGACTCACTATCCAACAAGGAGGCTCACTACCTACTAATACAAAAGAGAACAAAATATCCACCACAACAATTTACACACATTTGCAACTTTGATTAGAAGATTGCAGAAACCTTCAACTCACTGCCTTTAGGAATCTAACACAATGAAGTATTGCTGCCTCAACTCACTTTCACACACTTTTTCTCTTTTGATTTGTGGCTTACTTTATCACTTTGCATCACCATTCAATTCTTCCCAATTTGACTTGCATTTATACCATCTTCAACCCTAGAAACTTTCTCCAAGGTCGGCCACATAAGCTTCATTTCATAAATTCAAATTAGTTTAGCAACTCAACATTCCTGCGGTGGAAAGGAATGAGAGTGGACCGATAAAAATACTTAACCAAGACCAAAAATAATATTTCAGATCAACCAAACGCTTCCTTAATTAAATTTAATTCTTTAAATGAAGTGTAAACACCAGTTTGGCCAAACTTAATGAAAACACAAATGAACATTGATGTACATGCTTCCCAACAAGAAGATAGCACACAAACGACGCAAAAAACTTCATTATGCATGAGAACACATCCTAGGTTCCTTCAGATACATCTGCAACAAGTGAACTGATCTTCGAACATCGAACTCCTTCCATCAGTCCATCTGAACTGTGAAAACACATACAATAACTCTGAACCTTGACTTTCGGGTTACCAAACCACACACATCTTTTCCAAAACCAAGAGAACACCATTATCAGACACACTCTAGATATGAACGATCTGAAACAGAACAACATAGGGCTATGAAGTAGAAACATTTTTCCCAGTCACAGAAAGCTAACTTTGCTAGAACAGTTCACACACTGATGAATGCAACTTTCACATCCCATAAAATCAAAAGCTACAACTCAATAGATATCACCACTAGATGACCATTAGCAAACCTTCAAATCCGCACAAGCATAGGATCAACACAAGAGAAATGCTAAGCACATACCAGAGCACATTCAAAATTATAACTTCTCTCTTTATTAATTTTCTCAAACGCACTTGGAAACTCATCAATTCAACACATCTACAACATCATAAGGATAACTCCATGTACTCACAACATATCAACAACATCTCAACTATATGTGGACAATCTACAACATACTGAACTGTGTTGACATCAATAACAAAATTAATGACAACACCACCAAAATTGCTCATATTCGCAATGATGAGAACATAGTCACTTGTTGAGTGGAGAGGCGGAAATGTATTCACCTCTGTGATCAAGGTGGGATCCCCAGTTCCTTCAACAAGTCCACCCGTGTAGGTCACCCAAACACATTTGCCTCTGAAATTAAGCTTCTCGGCTATAGGTTGCAAATTCTCCCTTTGGTGCAAGAGGTGGGAGTGTGTTCACCTGTTCTAACATAGAATCACCCCTGCATTAGGTGGATTGACCCATCGAGGGTGTATTCGCCCCTATGTGTGCAACCTGAACCTACAAAACTTCAAACAACAATAAACATAAAGGTAGACCCATGACGTGGGTCCCACTGTGCATGCCAAAAATGTGTGCAAGTGAAATTCCGTTATTCTAAGAATGCAAATGAAATGAATGCAAAATAAGAAATACACTACAACACCTCAAGATTGGCCTAGTTGAATTCAAAAAAAAATACAAGAAATGAGACCTTTTACCTTTCTTGAATTTTTGAGTTGGTTGGCCCTTTTGTTGCTTGATTTGTATGCTCCTTGCTTAGCAAAATGGCTCAAATCCTAGTGCAAGATGAAGCTAAAATGATGGAGAATGCAATGGTGAATGTGGGTAGTTGATTAGATGCAAGATGATGGCTCTAAGTGGCTGCAACAATGGAGGTATGCTTGGTAGGGTGTGAGTGCATGAAAATTATCTAAGTGTTTGCTTGAATGAATACTTGTCCAAAATGAGGGAAAATCCACCACTTTTAGGGGAAGTTCCTCTAAATGAATGAAGGGCTAAGATGTATCCAAGGAGGAGAAGATCAATGGATAGGGTGAGTTGAGAACTCACAAGCCATCTCATGCTGACATGTTTCTGATGAGGTGGAAAAAAGAGGATGAAGTGGAGATGAGGTGGAGATACTATGAAGTATCTTGGGAATGGGCAAGATCTCCTCATAAAGGTAGTCTTTTTCCACATGTACCTTGAGAGGACAAGTGGGGAATTGAAAATTCCTCATAAATCCTCGTGGGGATGAGAGAAGGAATTAAAAATTCCTTAAAATGCATGGGGGAATAAATGTGAATTTTAATTTACATGGGGCAGAGGATGCCTTCTCCAAAAGGAGAAAATATTTAATAATGGTTGACTAAGGACACATGCCATAAATGGCATAAGGATTAGGTTAGTTTAATTTAGTGATTAAGGTTGTGCAAATGCAAGATTAGATGGGCTAATGAAGGATTAGAGGCAAGTGGGAAATTATGGAGGATGTGACCCTAATGGTGATTAGGGATGTGCACACCCTAATCATAGATTAATTAGATTAAAAGGAGATTATGGAGGATGTTGACATGAGGAGAGAGAAGAAGGTGAATTAAAAATTGATTTAATTCATTTAGATAAAGTGACTAAATAAAATAAATTAACCCTTTATTTAATTTAGAGAAGAATAAGGTAAGGTATTTGATTGATTAATTAAATACCTTAGGAGACATTAATGTGGGATGAAATATTAACCAAATAATAATTATTTAATTAATATGGTTTAGATATGTGGAATAGAGGAATGCAAGGGTGAATTTGACCATATGGGAGTGGTCAAATTTAGGTGTCTACAACTTCTTATGGAAATTTCAAAGTAGAGACATGCTCTGCCTCCTTTTTATGCTCTATGAATTCATGGTACAGTGTAGAGCCATTGCAATCAAGTGAGCAACAAAAACTTCAATATGTGTACAAGAATTACATGATTTATGATTACTGTATAGATACTAAAAGCATGTTGTGTTTTCATTTTTGGTAAGATAGAGAGTTCCAAATATTCTCTTCTTATTTTTTCTCGCCAGTAATTTTTCTAAATTTCTTTCTTATATGATCTTTGTCTAGTAAAGTAATTTACTTTTGTTCTTTTGATGTTTGTAGTATATTTGTTTCAAATAATGTCAAGTTTATTTTTTATAGTAAAGGTTGCATATACTTGCATGAGAGTGTGAGTAACATATACACCTCTTTGTGTGTGGACCTGTGTTGGTGTGTGTGTGTGTGAGATTAGTTTAGATTAAGATTTTCATTAGATAATTGTGTTTTACAATGATAATTCTCTATGATTTTATCATTATATTCAAATCAACTTTGTTATATCTATTAAAAAATCATAGAGAATTATAACTAGTAGTCACTTATGGAGCATCCATTTGAAACTTAATAAATATATTTTTGTCTCCCAAGCATTGGGGAGCTAACATCCCTTTCTAGAGAGCATTTATTTTCCCCACACATTGGTGGGTTAAAAGGAAAATCAATAGATACACTCACATGGGTGTATGTTCATGCGATGTTCTAACAATACAATTTCCAAAGAGAATTTATTTTCCCCACATGTTGGTGGGTTCAAAGGAAAATCCAGAGATACACCTACATGAGCATAAGTTCATGCAATGTTCTAACAATAGAAACACCTATGACAAGTTTTCTAATAAGTTCACCTGTAAAAAAGTTGACTCTTTTGATATGATTTTCCTTCAAGAAATGAAGCTTCTTGTTTTAAACTTAAAATATCCTTAAAGGATAATATGGCTTCATAATATGAAATTCACCACCTTGCATAAGGATTTTCATGATAACTCATGTATTTTACTTTCCCCACATTTATGTTCTTCCATTATTTCTTTGGGATAGAGCTAAACCATCATGTTGTGTGGATTATGTTGGACATTGATGGTCATGTGGCTAACATTATTGATGTGGATGCACCAAATAATGAGCCAATAAGATGATATTATGGAGATGACTATCTCACAACCTAGCACCCCTGTCTAATTGGCTAATCTATGATGACTTTAATTTTGTGGATTCAATTGTGGATAAAGAGGGAGATCTATTGAAGAAATGGTTCATTAGTGAGTAAGAAGCTTGGCTTTATTTTAATAATCATTGAATGTTTTCAAACCCAATTTTTTGGTGGTGGCATGCCAAGGTGGATCCTTTATTTAAAGAAAGGAGTTGGTTCCTTTAAAGAAAGGAGTTGGTTCTCAACTCTTGAGATTAGCATGTGTAGTTTGTTGGTCAACATTTATGGTGTTAGGAGGGTATAGTATAATGTTTATATTTTTTACTCTTTTATTGGTTATATGATGAGATTTTCATATTTTGGGTGTAGTTCTCTTGACATCCCAAATGATATCAATGATGTTCCTAGGGATATTGAGAGGCTACTTCTAAGAAATACATTAGAATTTTTTAAGATCATTTAAGAAGTTTGGGTATAATGTGTGATGATATTGCATGTAATTTGTTTGTTTCTTCACTATTTGATGAATCCTTGTCTTAGTAATAAATATTTTTTCCTAGCTTAATTCATTCATGGAAAGAGATCCAAGACTCTTTTATATAAATTTGTTAGATTCATTAATTTGTAAGTGCATTTTAGATTTTAAAAAAATGTTTAACAATTCTCATTCATGATTCTTAATTCCATTGATTTGTGTATTTTTCTAAATTCTCATGTGTTTGACTATAGTATTCATTACAATGGCTCCCAAGGTGAAACCATTAGAAGATGCCTTTAAAGAGGAAATTTCTCTTGTTTAAAATCTTATTCCTCAATGATGTAATTGTGCATGTTTCCCCATGAATTTTAATTTAAACATAAGTCTTATTCTGCTTTTTTGACTCCTCTAGTTTATCAAAATTTTAATTTGAATCATATATATTTTGGTTAGCTTGTATATTAACTATGCACATCTATAGTTCATAAAGTCACTAGTGCTTCTCCTCATTTTTTATGTGTATCTAATGTATATAATTTGGCCATGACCTCCCTAAGTTATATGAGTTTCTAGTGAACCATCATGTGTAATAGATTTTAAATTAGATGATGACAAGAATTAGAAGCCTTTAGTCTCCTTACAACCTATTACGATTAGTTAAATGAGTGGATTAGGTAATCTAGGTGAATATTGTGTTATTTCATGCCTATATTCCCTCATGACATGAAATCTTTAGGTTCTCCTATTATAGATATGTGTGAAATGTTTGATATTTCATCATATGTGATTGACTTGGATGATGTTAGGGAAGTTGAGATCTCAATTCCCTTGTTTCTCATAAAAAAAAGAAAAATCCCTCATGCTAAATATTTCTCATCAAATTGGCATGAATTCATTTTGTGACCAAGCTAATCAAGATTTTAAGTTGTTTCATGAGACTAATAATTTTAGTCTATGCAATGCCTTTTTATATTGTGTAGTGATTCACATGATGACATAGAATGAATCATTTTAAATCGACCACCCAATGGGGATATTCTGGAATAATTATTTTCTAGCTTTGATTTTGATTTTGTTAAGAATATATAATAAAATAAACTAAAAATATTTTGTCACAAGTAATGCCACCCATATTTTTCTTATATTCAAGTAAAGAAGTAGATGATTCCTTTAGTTTAAACAACATTGATGACATTACTAATGATAATCATAGTTTTATTTCTATCTCTAATGAAGAGGTCTAGTGGAATTAACTGTTCACTAATAATTCTAGACTAAACCCTTGATAGAATCTAAGATCAATGTAGAATATAAGACATTGATTTAACAAAGAGACATTATTTTCTAAGTACACACTAGTATAAGTCCATAATTTATGGTGTTAGACCATAGTTGTTGATAACAGATCGAAGTATTTCCCTCCATATTTATGTTCCTTATTTAGCTATTATAAAATATAATATTATTAGTCCTGGATACTTATTTAATCTAAGTCGATTTGTGCTTATTTTCTTGAAATTACTTAATTAGCTTAGGTTAACCCATATGGAAAGCTTATTTTCCTTCATAATTTTGTTGAACCCAATGGGTCTTACATGAAACAATCTTCTCTTTAAGTTTTTTTATATAATAAGCATATTTAGATCTGCACTTTTTTAATATTTATATTTTATTTTCATATTTGAAACTCCTTAATTTTTTTTGGATCAATGATTACTTTTACATTGTTATATATTTTAAATTAGGGGTTTTTATCTATATTTTACTTTCACAATGTAGTCTTAAGTTTATGCACTAAGAAAATAAGGAACCTTGTTTTGACCATATTCTATGTGTACACTATATAGTGTAATTGAGAAAGAAAAGGAAATATAAGATGAATTCATTTAAGGAATATACTTAATATAGTGAGTAAAATATTAAAGTGGGAGAAAAAGGAGTGAATGTATTAACATGAATGTTTTAGGAAGTTAGTCATTACTTAGTTTGGGATTTTGAGAGTGGGGGAAAAGATAAGTACATATAGAATTAGGAAATGGAGAAATGAAGGAAAATTTCAAAGAAGTGATTCAATCTTGAGCCATGTAGACTAATAGAAAGGGATAGAAGGCACTCTAGATCAAGAGTGTGAACCTAGAGTGACCTATAGGGAAGATTGGTAGGAAGGGAAAAGGAGCAGGAAATATTAATCAAGTAGAGTGAATATGATTTTTTGATGGATTTATTTGCTTCAATTTTCTTTTGGTTTGATGGATGAGAGAAATATATTTCAACTTACATGATTTATCTATGGAATTTTTTGATTTTCTTTTTGATGGGGACATGTCATCCCCATGCAACTAGAAAGATGCATGTGTTCATCACTAAAGTTTAGACTAAGCAAGTATGGAGATCATGAACATGGAATAATGCTACATGATATGTGTTTCTTTTAAAATGAAAAATTTGATGAGGAAAGAAATTATTGATTTTCTTATAAGTATCTATGAGTCACTAATCATATAAAATTTTATGAAATCTATTTATGGTATTTGAAAGGAAACATTAAATGAATAAACTTCACAAATAATTTTCTTTAACAGCCAAGGTTGACTATCAAATCTAGCAGTCTTCACCCCCTATGAACAACGGGTATGGATTCAATTGTACAACTTGACGATGGAATATTGATCATAGGAATTTCTATAGAAAATTGAAAGATCTCTTAGAACCCTAACTAACATCAATGTCGGTATTTCCAAAGTCGATTCATATTTGTATGCAAAGATTCAGATTGTTGGGTTCAGTGAAGCCCAAATATTCTAATTTAAATAGTAGTTTCTCACATTCAAAATAGTTGCCTTTTTTGTAATGACTTCTTTTTGGCATGTATTCTCTAATTTAGAAGTTGACCATTTTGATGGATTTTTTCCATTCTGGAGATGAGATTGAATTATAAAGTTGTTGTTGCTTGAATGTAGAATGTAATTTGAGAATTAATAAAAGATATAATCCCTATTGAAAGTGGACTTAGTCTTTTAAGATGAACCACTATAAATATTGATGTTTCTCTGTTTGTGTTTGGTTTTAAAATTCTGATTTAATTTTCTATTTTTATTTTCAAATTTTCTACAAATCCTTTCAACAATTGGTATCAGAGCCTGCTGGAGAAGCTCAATGTTGGAAATCGATGAAGAATTTTTGGAGCCATGGACGATGCAGAAAAATGGAAGATTGAAAATTTTGTAGGTCAGAACTTTAGTTTATGGAAGGTGAAAATGGAGTTGTTGCTCATCAAGCAAGATATCTCAAATGCATTGGCTGGAAAATACAAAGGGTAAGGTTCTTTATCAAACAAATATTGGGAGAAACTGGACAAGAAAGCAAGAGAAACCATTTTTCTTTTGCTATCTAGCAATGTTTTATTTAATGTTTCAGCTGAGAAGACAATGCAGGAGTTGTGGGATAAACTATCTTCAATGTACAAGATGGCATCGACTTTGAATAAGGTATTCATTATGAAAAAGCTATATAATTTGAAAATATGAGAAGGGATTATGTCTAATCATTTAAATGAATTCAATACATTAGTCACCCAATTGATTTATGTGGGCATTAATTTAGATGATGAAATCAAGGAAATTTTATTACTGTGTTCTTTACCGAATAGATGGGAAGGTGTGGTGATGGCAATTAACACTTTGTTGGGTGCCAAATGTAAATTAAAATCTGATGATGTTGTAGCCACTCTTCTCAGCAAAGACATGCAGAGAAAAAATTAGGAATCCTCATCTGGTGATGCATTAATTGTTGTAAGTACTAGCAATAGAGGTAGAAGAGAAGAAAGAGGCCAAAAAAATAATAGAATAAGGTCAAAATCTGCACATAGATCGAAGTCCAGAGGTAAAAATGGTGCTTGTTGGTTTTGTGGCAAACCGGGTCACACAAAGAAAAATTGTTGGAATTATAAAAAGGCATAGGACAAAGTCAACAATAATCAAGTAAACATTGTAGCTGAAAAAGATAATGGTGTTTTGGTTTTGGTTGCCGGTGACACAACTACAGATTCGTGGGTGCTCGATTCTAGTGCTTCTTTCCATGCTACTTCATGTCGGGAGGCTTTTACAAATTTCAAAGAAGGCACATTCGGTAAGGTTTTTCTTGGTGACAATAAGGAATGTGAAATTGTAGGTAAGGGTGACATAATTTTGCATTTGAAAAATAGAAATTAATGGATTTTGAAGGATGTGAGATATGTTCCATTGTTGAAACGAAATTTAATATCAGTGAGCTAGCTTATTGCTTGTGGATGTAATGTTAAATTTTCTCTAGACACTTGGAAAGTAACCAAGGGAGTTTTGGTACTTGGAAATGGAAAGAAGTTGGGTAATCTTTACATTTTAGAATGCCATGGTGAAGTGGGAGCTGCCATGATAGTTATGGACAACAATTCTGAAATTTGGCATAAGAGGCTCGAGCATATGAGCAAGAAAGGGCTTGAAGTTATGCTTCAATGAGATCAACTTCCTGGCTAAAAATCAGTTGATTTGGAGTTATGTGAGCATTTCCTTTATGGAAAATAGAGCCGCACGAGCTTCTTGAGGCTAGGCCATGAACATAAAAAGACTCATTTAGAACAAGTGTGTGCTCAGACATTTTTGGTCCCATGGAGGTAACCTCTTTTGGAGGTGCAAATTATTTTGTTACTTTCCTTGATGATTGCACTCACAAAGTTTGGATTTACATGTTAAATATAAAATCAGAGGTGTTTTCAAAATTTAAAACTTTTAAGGCTCTTATTGAAAACTAGATTGGGCATAAAATTAAATGTCTTAAAACTGATAATGGGGGAGAGTTTTGCTCTTCGAATTTCAATTTTTTTTGCAGATAATGGCATTCATAGAATTAAAGTGGTTCCATTCACCCCCCAAGAAAATTGTGCAATTGAGAAGTTGAATCAAATGATTCTTGAGAGAGCTCAGTGTATGCTCTCCAATGTCAGTTTGGGGAAAGAGTTTTGGGTAGAGGCATGTAATATTGTAGTTTATTTAATCAATCACGCTTCTTCATCTCATTTGGATTTTGATATCCTGGAGGAGAGATGGCTTGGGAAAATAATTTCTTATCATTACTTGTGTGTGTTTGGTTGTGAAGCATTTGTGCATATTCCCAGGGAGAAGCGAACGAAGCTTGATTTCAAATCAAAGAGGTGTATTTTTCTAGGCTACGGTGAAGATCAATTTGGTTTCAAGTTGTGGGATCCCGTCAACAAAAAGATTGTCCACAGTCGGGATGTCGTGTTTAATGAGAAAAATTTCCCAATTTTTCAAAAACTAAACACACCTTCCAATGATTCTATACAGTTTGATCTGTTTGATAATGGCACAAATTCAATGCATGTGGGAAATGTTAACAAGGGATAATCTGTTATTTTTCATCCTTCTATTAATTTTTAATTACTTGACATGCTTCATAGTTCCCTCTCAATTTTTCCTCACAACCTTCTACAATGTCTACTTTTCCTCCAAATTTTTGTGCATAGGTAGCTAATAATCAAATGGCATCTTCTATTTTTTAATCGCAGCCTCCAACAAGTATTAAGCACCCTTCACATGTACCTACCCACTCAAACATTAATTCATAGCCCTTAGTCTCTTCATCGCTACCCTCTCTTACTTGTGTGCAGCCATTGGTTGTTGGTGCCTCTCATCAAGTCTATGTACAAAATCAAAATTCTCAAACACAACCTTTAAATACTACGCTACCTCCACCAACACATATGCAGCCTGTGATAAGCTTATCGAACCCTTCAATAGCTCCATTGCTGCATTTAAAAATCCAAACACAACCTCTAAACATTGGTACACTACATTCAAATGATGTTCCTCCTAATACTCTATCCACGCATGCTCCCTTGGACGGTCATTTTTCAACACAGCCTGCTCTTGAGTCTTCTCTACCTCAATATGACTCTATGCTGCCATCCATTGTTAATATGCCTTCATCTTATTTATTGCCTCTCCCAACTCTTGGATAGGTTCAGGGAAATTTATTGCCATAGGCATTTGAGGTATAGAGGGAAAATATTGGTCGACCTCTGCAAGAACATGGGAGTAATAGTGGAGTTAATTTACAGTCTGATATAGAAAATGAAAAATAACAATGTAATTTGCAGCCAACATTGGCTCCTCAATTACATAAATCTACTAGAGAGTGGATACCTCTAGCCAAATTTGATGACTATGAATTATTTCTTTGTGATGAGGCAGAGCCTCCAACTTTTAAACAAGCTTGCAAAGATGCAAATTTAGTGAAATGGATGGAGGCGATGAATGAAGAAATGGAGTCTTTGCATGCAAATGACACATGGGATTTGGTTCCTCTTCCCCCAAATCAGAAATCACTGAAGAATAAATGGGTATATCATTTGAAAGAGGAAGATGGAGGTCATAAATGTTACAAGGATAGGTTGGTTGTGAAGGGTTTTTCTTACCAAAAATGCACACCATTCGAGCAGTTTTGAGCATGGTAGCTATGTGCGATCTTGAACTGTATCAACTAGATGTAAAAAACAACATTTCTTCATGGAGATATTGAAGATGAATTATACATGAAATAGCCTGAAGGTTTTGCACAGCACGGTAAAGAACATTTATATTGCAAATTGAAGCGGAGTTTGTATGGGCTCAAGAAAGCCCCGAGGTAGTGGTATCTCAAATTTGATAACTTCATGACTCAACAAAATTTCACTCATTATGAATCAGACCCATGCATTTATTACAAGAAGCTTGCTAATGGTGAGTTTGTTATTCTTTTACTTTATGTTGATGATATGTTGGTTGCTAGCACTATTGTGAGGATTGTTCATGAGTTGAAGCAACATTTATTTCAACGTTTTTTCATGAAAGATCTAGGGGCAGCAAAGAGGATTCTTGGGATGAATATAATCAAGGATAGAAATAAGAGAGAACTCAGATTATCTCAAGAAAAGTATATTCTTAAAATCTTAGATAGATTCAATATGAAGAATGCCAAATCTGTTAGTACTCCTTTGGCTGATCATTTTTGCTTATCCTCAACTATGTGTCCTAAAAAAAAGAGGATCAAGAAAAAATGAAGGGTGTTCCATTCATCAGTAGTTGGCAGTCTCATGTATGCCATGATTTGTACTCATCTAGATATTTCTCATGCAGTGGGAGTTGTGAGCAAATTTATGAGTAATCCAGGTAAATCACATTGGTAGGCAGTATAGTGGATCTTTAGGTACTTGAAAGGAACTTCCAATCATGTTTTATGTTTTGGTGGTAAGGACACTCGCCTACAAGGTTATGTTGATTCAGATATGGCTGGAGATCTAGATAAGCATCGTTTTACTACCGGTTATGTGTTTACTTTTGTCGGGGCAGTGACAAGTTGGGTTTCTCGGTTGCAACAAGTGGTTGCACTTTCATCTATGGAGGCTGAATATATTGCTCTCACTAAAGGGGCAAAGGAAATGATATGGTTGCAGTGGTTGTTAAGTGAATTATGGTGTAAGCAATTTATTTTTACTCTATTTTGTGATAGCAATAGTTCTATTCACTTGGCCAAGAATTCTACCTTTCACAATCAGACAAAGCATATAGAGCTATGATATCATTTTATTCGCCATGTTATTGATGAAGGTAAATTACAGGTGGAGAAAATTGACACAAAGTTGAATCCAATTGATATGTTGACAAAGGTAGTACCTATGGAGAAGTTCTAATTTTGTAGAGCTTCTCTCGGACTTGTCCAACTCTAACAATAAACATGCAGTGGGGGGATATCTCTGAGCAGTTATTTGGTCTTCAATTGGGATATTGTTGGGTTCGGTGAAGCCAAAATATTCTAACTTAAATGATAGTTTCTCTCACATTCAAAACAAATTCCTTTTTTAAAATGACTTATTTTTGGAATGTATTCGCTAATTTAGAAGTTGACTATTTTGATGGATTTTTTCCATTCTAGAGATGAGATTGAATTATAAAGTTGTTGCTACTTGAATGCAAAATGTAATTTGAGAATTAATAAAAGAGAATCCTTGTTGAAAGTGGAGGTAGCCTTTTAAGATGAACCACTATAAATCTTGGTATTTCTTTGTTTGTGTTTGGTTTTACAATTCTGATTTAATTTTCTATTTTTGTTTTCAAATTGTCTGCAAATATTTTCAACACAGATCATGACGATCAAGAAAATATGTGATGAAATTTGGTTACTTATAGAACAAAAATATTGGAAACAAAAGATTGAGATAGAATATTGCAAGATTTTTTTATCTTAGATGTCGAAGTAGGGCACACAATGACTATTCCTGCCCCGAAAACCAAGGTCAAGAATCTCTGGAAGTCAAAGATTCTGCCCCTTGGAATGAATGTAATTATTGCCAATTATAAAAGCCCACTGCAACCTTTTATGACTGAAGGTGTTATGGAGTCAAGCACAAATAGGGAATTTCTAAATCAAATCAAGAGCCAAAATAAATACTCACCTACTAATCCTTCCCCTCCAAATTTCTCGAACTCTCCTGAGGTAAATAAAACTATGAAGTGTAATCCAAGACTGGATGTGGCCATCACCAAACCACTAGGAGATGCTCTGGAGGTCTCAGTGAATCTTTCCAATATGAATAAATTAAATTAGGAAGATATTGATACTGACACCGCTATGGATGAATATTTTGAGGATATAGATTCAAGGTATGTGCAGGATCATCATGGAAAAAACAGGCCCTTAAGTGGCAATGAAAATTCAGAAAAATAAAAGTTAGGCAACTTGACGTAAAAATTTGAATAAGTTATCTATATTATTTCAAAAATATGTAAGAATAGAATCTATGAAAAATTGAATGTGGTTTCTAAACTACTAGGTTTATTTTTCTAAAAAAAATCTATTTGGTGAAAAATTGAAATTTTAATGCAGTAGTACTTAAATTTCATGGAAAAATAAGAAGTAGGTGTCTATCTGACCACCCTAACCATAATAAAATGATAATATTTTTTATAAGATTTTAGATATAAGTAGAGGACTCATGTCCAAATGTGATGCACATTCTTTTGTAATTCTTTTCCAAGTAAATAATTAATTATTATTTTTTTATTACAACTTTTAAAAAATATAAAAAATTGTATGTCTGACCACCTTAACTTAGGCAAAACTTCATGAAATTCAATTTTTTTTTTAATCCTATAGTATGCGAAGCATAGAATGTGACACATGTTTTGGATTCAAAAAAAGTGATACCATTTGAAAGATGTAGATGTTTTTCAATCAGGCTATCAATCAGGACTTTAGTCATAATTCTAATAGAAAATGAATAATAATAATTTATTAGATTCAAACTAAAGTATAATTTATATTGGTGGAAAGATGAGAAGATCCTTTACAAACCCTTTTTGTCTCATCAATTTTGGTTAAAAAACAGTCATCAGCCACATGGGCGAAGTCTAGAAAAGCAAGGTAAGTTATTAAACACATTTTTTGTGTTGACTTCTTAGGATTGGCAGGTCCAACCAAAATCCAAAGCAAGCCCGAGGCTAATCCCTAGGCATTAAATTTTGTCTTAGACATATTGGATATCGAATTCAAATCGGATATGTTTTATATAGAGTTTAAAAAATGCGATAAAGTTTATAATTTAATATATAATATACAATATAGTTTATAATGTAATATATAATATTAAATTTATGATAATCTCTTACCGAATTATGTATTTAATATATAATATATTATATTATTAAGTATAATATTTAAATATTATCTCTTTCCCCTCTCTCTCTCCATCTCTCTCTCCCAAGTCTCTCACTCAATCACACTTATCTCTCTCCCCTCTACCCTCTATCTCTCTGTGACTCCCTCCCTCTCTTTCACTAACTCCCTCTATCTCTTTCCCCTCTACCCTTAACGCTTAACCCTAAACCCTTAACCCTAAAACCCTCTACCCACTACTCTCTCTCTCTCTCTCAAGTCTCTCTCCTAAATCCCTCTCCCTCTCTCAGGTCTCTCTATCACTCTATCGCACCCTCTCCCACTCTCTCCCTCCCTCTCTACCCTACTCTCTCCCACACTCTCCCACTCTCTCCCACCCTCTCTCTCCCTCTC
>VDFB02000003.1:267192542-267212166 GCA_007258455.2 Sequoia sempervirens | reverse complement strand
CACATACCCTAAACCCTTAAACCCTCTACCATCTACCCTTAACCCTCAACCCTCAACCCTCAACCCTCAACCCTCAACCCTCTACCCTCAACCTATTGGAAAAAGAACCTCAAGCTTACTGACATGGAACTCCTGAAAGAGAAGAATCAGTGAGACATCTGGAATGTCTTGTTGATAAGCAGCTGTGTTCTAAAGTCTTGAAGGGATCAGATCGGTGTGACCTTGGACCTGTCTTGTTGACGAAAGTCATCGGTATGACTTGAGCTATCAGAGTGAGATTCCAAACTTGTTCTGATGGTAGATATCTTTCCAAAGGACATCATCAGGGAGACTCTTGCTGATGGATGTGTTGAGGTGACTTGAACTATCGGTTTGACATTTCAAACTGTTGCCAATGGTGTAACTCTTGCCGATGGGTCTGGACATCGATGTGACTCCTACCAATGAGGTGATCAGGGTGACTTGGTTTGTCAATGAGACTTTCTAATTTGCTGCTGATAGTATTACTCTTGTTGATGGACCTAGACCTACCCCTGATGAAATTCAGTGTGACTCTTTCTAATGTACATGGTCTTGGTGTTCTTTGGGAAATCAAGGAGACTTGAACTATCAGTATGATATCTTAGTTTGTCACTGATAGAATTGGTCATGACGATGGTTCTGTGGTTGGGGAAATTTTGTCAATTCTGAGCAATAGACCAGTAAGAAGGTTGTGGAGTGTGCGATGGTCAATGGATAGTTTGGCATCAGTGAGACACATTCTTGTTGGAATTGTGTGTCTCAATCCCACTAGCCTAAACCTTTGAGAGAGTGATTTCGGTGTGACCGCTGAGATGTCTGGGTGATCTGCTTAGTGATCCTAAATTGTCTATGAGATCTGTGTGACTCAACCTAATTTGTTTTCTCCTTGTGAAGTTCCTTTATCGATGTGACCTCTGGCATGTTTTGGCGATGAAGGTTATTGGGGTGACCTAAACTATCAGTGCAAGTTTCCTAACTCCTTCTGACAATAGAAGTCTAGCTGATATCGATGTGACCTTTGGTTTGTCTTACTGACGAAAGTGATTGGTGTGACTTGAACTATTGATGTGACTTCCTAATCTATTGTTGGTAGTGTTGGTCTTGTTGATGGATCTGCTCATGATGAACATCAGTGTGACTTTGGCTGATGGTACTTGGTCAGGGTGACATGAAGGTTCTAAAAGAGTCTTAACAATAGAGTGTGTCTGGCCGATAGGTTTGCTTTCGGTGTGACTCTTGCCCATGAGGTGTTCCAAACTATAGCTGAGCATGAGGTCATTAGTGTGACTTGGGACTTCAATGAAACCTTATTTGATGGTGGTTGTCTTGCTGATAAGGATATTTGGTGCTCTTGTTGATCATCGGGGTGACTCAGGCCGACAAGATGGTTCGAAAGGTGTGTGAGCTTAATGACATTGGGGAGACTTGTGCGTTTGATGTGACATCATGAACTCTTGCCAATGGATGTTGTCTTGCTGATGGGCTTGGTCGAGACCTCAAGATGATGGACAAAATTGGGGAGACTTTTTTGATCGATGTGTCTTTCCAAACTGTGGCTTGTAGACAAAGTCATGCTGATAGACTTGAAGGCGGACCGTGGTCGAACAGGTGCTAATTTGGTTGAACTACTAAGTTGTACGATGACTATATAGTTTGCTCGTAACCGTTCGGTCTAGTTGGAAATTGGAACGATGGTAGTCGGAGAAGTTTGTTCGATGTCCAAGACTATTGACAATTGGTCCAACAGAAAGAATAAAAACTGATCTATAGAGGAAGTTGAACTATTCCCTGTCAGTCGAGAATGAATGTATAAACATTGAACATTCTGTAGTAATGATAGAGAGAGGAAGATCTAAGCAAGGTTATGCTGCCAAAATCTCTCCTAATAGAATGTCTTGATCGATCTTTCATTGTTAATCTGCATTGTATACTATGTGAGAGTATTGTAACAGTGCGAAGGTTCAAATGACTAAGAGGTTGATTAGGGAAATGTAAAAAAGGGAGAGAGGGAAACAAAACAGGGTTGCTGCCATTTTTCTCCAGAATGAAGCAAGATGTAATCTTTGTGAAAAGGCTATGAGCCAAAGATTGTATTGTAACTCTTTTTGTTCCTGAATAATAAAATGGCTCAGATCTTTTGGAGTGTGGGGTTTTTTACTTGAAAGGGTTTTCCCCACATAAATATGTTTGTTCTAATATTTTGTACCATCTTTCATGTTTAATGGTTCTATCTGTTGAATCTGTTTATGCAAGTTGTTGAAACTAAATTTACATGTGCTTCTCTCAAATGGATTAATGTGGGAAATCAACTGTGTCTGATTTTGCTTTGTGACATAGTTGTACATGTTTTTTGAGGCAATCTAATTGAAATTAAAGTTACCAAAGGCACTATTCTTCTTGGAGGTTTCTCTGAGATGGCTAAATTTTCCCAACAATTATGTTCCCTCACCGATAAGCGATAAGCAATTACCCTCTCTATCTATCTCTCTCTACCCTCTACCCTAAACCCTCAACTCTCTCTATCTCTCTCTCTACCCTCTACCCTAAACCTTCAACACTTAAACCATAAACCCTAAAACCTTAAACCCTATACCCTAAACCCTTAAACCCTCTACCATCTACCCTTAACCCTCAACCCTCAACCCTCAACCCTCTGCCCTTAAACCCTTAAACCCTAAACCCTAAACCCCTTCATCTCTACCCCTCTATCCTCAACCTCTACCCTTAAACCCTTAAACCATAAACCCTAACTCAAACCTCTACCCTCTACCCTTAAACCCCTAAAACCTTGAACCCCAAAACCTAAAACCCTAAAACCCTCAAACCATAAATTGTAATCCCTAAACCCTCAAACTCCTCCTCTCTCTCTCTCCAACTCACCCTATACTCTAAACCATAAATTCTTAGAATCCCTCAAACCCTAAAACCCTAAAACCTCTACTCCTCTACCCTTAACCTCTACCCTCAAGCTTCCTCTCTCTCTCTCAACCCTACAACCCTATACCTTTAAACCATAAATTGTAATCCCTAAACTTAAAACCCTAAAATTGGGCTACCTCACCCCTCAACCTTAGAATCCCAACCTCTACCTCTTCACCCTTAAACCCTTAAACCCTAAACCCTAACCCTTAAACCTCTACCGTTAACCTTCACCCATAATCACCTCTACCCCTCTACCCTTAAACCATAAACCCTAAACCCTAAACCTTAACTTCACTCCTCAACCCTCAACCCCAACCCTAAAACTTAAACCCTCAACCCTCAACCCTCAACCCTACACCCTCTACCTCCCAAACCGTAAAACTATAATCCCTAAACCCTAAACCTTAAATCCCTCTCGCCTCAACCCTCAACTCTCAACCCTAAACCCTAAAACCTCAACCTCACACCCTTTACCCTTAAACTTAAACTATAATCCTAAACCATAAACCTCAAGGAGAGAGGAGTAGGAGGGATAGAGGGATGAGGAGTGAGAGAGAGAGAAGGGTGGGGAAAGCACTAAGAGAGAGGGAGAGAGAGAGAGAGAGAGAGAGGAGGGGGTGGGGAGGAGATACTCCGAGAGAGAGGGAGAGAGAGAGAGGGAGAGAGAGAGGGTGTGGGAGGGAGATAGAGGGAGTGAGTGAGATAGACAAAGAGAGACCTTACAGAGGGAGAGGGGGTAGGAGGGAGAGATTTGAGAGAGAGGGAGAGTGAGGGGGTCAGAGGGAGAGAGAGTGGGAGAGAGATAGAGGGCATGAGAGACATAGGGACTTGAGAGAGAGAGAGAGGGAAAGGTAGTGGGAGGGAGATACTTGAGAGAGATGGAGAGGGAGAGAGATAGAGGGAGTGAGAGAGGGAGGGAGTGGAAGAGAGATAGAGGGAGTGATTTTGAGAGGGAGAGGGGGTAGGAGGGGGAGACTTGACAAAGAGGGAGAGGGAGAGGGGGTAGGATGAATATACTTGAGAGAGAGAGAGAGGGAGAGGGGGTGGGAGGGAGAGACCTGAGAGAGAGGGAGAGAGATAGAGTGGGGGAGAGATAGAGGGAGTGAGAGGGAGAGAGAGGGAGTGGGAGAGAGGGAGAGGGAGAGAGAGAGGGGTTGGGAGGGAGAAACCCAAGAGAGAGGGAGAGGGAGAGACTTGAGAGAGAGAGAGATAGGGAGGGAAAGGGGGTAGGAGGGAGAAACCTAAGAGAGAGGGAGAGGGAGAGAGGGTGGGAGGAAGATAGTTGAGATAAAAGGAGATGGAGACAAAGTGGGAGAGAGGGGCTGGAGGGAGAGACCCTAAGAGAGTAGGAGAGAGAGGGAGTGGGAGATAGAAAGATGGGAGAGATACAAGGAGAGAGAGAGAGAGGGGTGGTGGGTGGGTGAGAGGGAGAGGGAGTACTCGGGATAGAGGGATGGGAGAGAGATTGAGGGAGTGAGAGAGAGGGGGTGGGAGATACTTGAGAGAGAGGAGAGAGAGTGAGAGAGGGGGTGGGAGGGAGATACCAGAGAGAGGGAGAGAGAGAGAGGGAGAGAGAGAGAGAGATAGGGTGTGGGAGAGAGATAGAGGGAGTGAGTGAGAGAGACAAAGATAGACCTAACAGAGGGAGAGAGATAGAGGGGTGGGAGGGAGAGACTTCAGAGAGAGAGGGAGGGAGAGACTTGAGAGAGAGGGAGAGGGAGAGAGAGTGGGAGAGAGATAGAGGGCGTGAGAGATGAACTTGAGAGAGAGAGAGGGAGAGGAATAGGGAGAAAGATAGAGGGAGTGAGAGAGGGATGGAGTGGAAGAGAGATAGAGGGAGTGACTATGAGAGGGAGATGGGGTAGAGGGGAGACTCTGACAAAGAGAGAGAGGGAGGGGTAGGACAGATACTTGAGGAGAGAGACAGCGTAGCAGGGGTGGTGAGAGAGACAGAGGGAGGAGCAGAGAATGAGAGAGAGAGTCTGGGAGGGAGAGAGAGAGAGAGAGGCTGGGCGGGAGAGACATGAGAGAGAGAGAGGGTAGGAGGGAGATTATTGAGAGAGAGGGGGGAAAGGGGGTGGGAGGGAGAGACTTGAGAGTGGGAGAGAGATAGAGGGAGTGAGAGATAGGTAGTGGGAGAGAGGAGTGTGTCTGTGTGTGAGAGAGAGGGGGGATGGAGATACCTAAGAGAGAGTGAGAGAGAGAGACAGGGAGAGAGATAGAGTGAGTGAGAGAGAGGGAGTGGGAGAGAGATAGAGGGAATGAGTGAGATAACTAAGAGAGGGAGAGGGGGTAGGAGGGAGAGACTTGAGTGAGGGAGAAAGAGAGAAAGATAATGACCTAAGAGGAGATGGAGTGAGAGAGACAAAAAGACCAAAGGTGGAGAGAGAGAGGGAGAGTGATAAAGGGGGTTGGAGTGAGAGATTTATTTAGGTACCTAGGTGGGAGGGAAAGAGACCTGAGAGAGGGGATTGGAATGAGAGAGAGTAGTCTAGGTCACATGGGAGGGAGTGAGACCTGAGAGAGAGAAAATTTAGAGCGATAAAGAGTTATCCAATTAGGGTAACGAGTTAGAGAGCATATGAAAGGTAAGACCTCAACTATCCATCTATGATCATAAACTGTGCACTTTAAGCATTATCAAAGTTGTCGACAAAGGAGAGGGGAAATTCAGGTTTTGTTCAAAGCAGGCCATTTGGCGAGTGCCAAATTTGGCTCTCTCCAAATGATACATCACATTTGGCGCACGCCAAATTTGGCGCTCGCCAAATGACCTACTTTGGACATGTTAATTGATAAGATTTTCCAAATTTCCTCCTATTTTCGTCTATGCTCCCCATCTCATTTGCACGTATTTAAATGAAAGTTTATAAAAAAAAATATGATAGCATTGACCTCTCTCTTAGCTATCGAAATATATAATTCTTTTTTCATTTTGATTTAGTTAACATTTTGATCCATGGCTTCTATTGTAAATGCCTCTGTTTTTGGTCAAAAACCAACATGTGCAAGTTTTAGGATAGATTTTTACTCATTCATCGAAACGTGAAAAAAATTACATTTTTTGAAACTAGATTCCATTCTACACATGATGAAAAAAATAATAATCAATTTTTGATTAGTTTTCAAAAAATTTAGAGGGGAGCACGCTCAAATTTCAGCTTTTCAAGATGTGTCCACTTTGAATATTCATAAAATATTATATATTCATTAAAAAAATTATCCAAAAGAACGAGGATAAACTACATGGTGTTAGCTAATTTCTCACCATTGGGATTTTTGAAATTTTAAAAAAAGTTAATCAAAAAGGGGGGAGCCCTAAGGCGCTATGCTGTTTTTTTTTATAAAAACACCTGCTTTTGGGCCCCTTGAGACCCTTAATCTCATTAATTTAATAAAAATAGTAGCTTAGAAACTAGACTCGGATCACTTCAACTTTTTTTCTTGCTGCATCTTGAAATTTTGAGTGTAACTATCTTCATTTTCTCATGCAAATCAGATTTTGCTGATTTCAGGAAAAAAGTGGCATCTTAAGAGACAATATTGTGTCAGAGATCCATGCACTTACCCCTTTGAGTGAAGTTTAGTGCTTAGTGGAAAGTTGATGAAGACATGGCAGACCCATTAGATAAGGAAGCTTGAACTGATCCTATCTGTGGACATGTACCAAGGAGAATAAGTGAGAAGGAAGAAGAAGAATACAACATATTAAAGAAGAAGAAGAATAGATTGAAGAAGAAAATGAACTAGAACCTACTATTAAGACTCCTAAGTATGTGCAGAAGAATCATCTAGAGGAACAGATAATTGGAGATAAGAGTGAAGGTGTGAAGACAAGAAGTAAAGTAGCAAATAAGGTAAATCTGTGTTTACTCTCTAAAATTGAACCTAAGTCTGTGAGTGAAGCATGTGAAGATGAGAGTTGGATGAAAGCTATGAAAGAAGAGTTGCAACAAATAGAAAAGAATCAGACATGGGAATTAGTCCCTAGACTTGTGAATAAGAATGTAATTGGTTCAAAATGGGTGTTCTGAAATAAGTTGAATAAAAATGGTGAAGTTATAAGGAATAAAGAAAGACTTGCATGCAAAGGGTACTCACAAGTTGAAGGCATAGACTTTGAAGAAACATTTTCCCATGTGTCTAGAATGGAAGCTATTAGAATTTTTTTGGCATTTTTTTCCCATAAGGATTTCAAAGTACATAAGATGGATGTCAAGTTAGCATTTCTAAATGGTGAATTGGAGGAAGAAGTATACATGGAATGACCTAAAGGATTTCAATTATCTGACAAACCGGATCTATGGTTTGTAAGTTGAAGAAGGAATTATACAAACCGAAGTAAGCTCCCAGAGCTTGGTATGCAAGATTGGATAGATACCCAAAAAAGAAAGGATTCAGCAAAGGCTCTACTGATAGCAATCTTTACTTCAAAGTGCAAGGTAACAAAATGTTAATAGTGGTAGTATATGTTGATGATATCATCTTTGATGGAAATGAAGGAATGTGTAAAATATTTGCAAAAGAAATGCAAAAAGAATTTGAAATGCCCATGATTGGTGAGTTGAATTTCTTTCTTGGTCTTCAAGTAAATCAAACTGATAAGGGGATATTCATTTCACAATCTAAGTATGTAAAAGAGTTGTTGAAGAAGTTTGGAATGGATGACTCCAAACTGGTTAGTAATCCTATGGTAACCTGATGTAAGCTAAGTAAAGATGATGAATCTGCTAAAATTGATCAGAGCAAGTTCAAATCCATTATTGGACTGTTGTATCTTACTACTACTAGACTAGATATTATGCATGCAGTATGTCTATTTTCCAAATTTCAAGTAGATCCCAAAGAGGAGCATGTTACACCTATAAAGAGAATATTTAGATATATTAAAGGTACACCAAATTATGGCTTATGGTATCCTAAGGGTGTTGATTTCACCTTGAGTGCTTATACCAATGTAGATTGGGTTGGTTGTGTGGATGACCAGAAGAGTACCAGTGGATGTTCTTTCTTTCTTGGCGAAAGATTGGTTTCTTGGTTGAGTAAGAAATAAGACTCGGTTTCTTTATCCACTATTGAGGTAGAATATATTGAACTCTAGCATCCTACTTCACATAGGTTTTATGGATGAAGCAAACTCTGAAAGACATTGGAGTAATATGTGATGAGCCTATTCCTATTTTCTATGACAACACAGGTGCTATAAACATTTTAAAGAATCTAGTTATGCATTCAAGAAAAAAACACATATCTATCAAATATCATTTCCTAAGAGAAAAAGTGTTGGAGAATGAAGTCAAGTTGGAGTATGTGACAACAAAGGAACAAATTGTAGATATATTTTCTAAGGCTCTTTCAAAGGATACTTTTGAGTATCTTAGGGAGAGGTTTGGGGTCCTTGGCCCTATGAACTAGGTGCATATGAAGGTGCATCAGTCTAGTGAATTCATAGATTCTTCATTTATCTAGACTGATGAATGGGTCTAATCTGCAGGGGGAGTAGAAAATGTTTCCATTGTTGCAGTATGACTTAAATGGGTGCACTCCTAAGGGAGAGTGATCAAAGTTTTTGATCTTTTCCATTGATGTCAAAGGGGGAGAGGAATTCATGTGAAAAATAGTAGCAGAAGAAGAGAAGGTGTCCTCCCAAAATATTGTGCAGGATGTTGTCTTTGATGGTTTTTCACATCATGTGTTGCCATCAATGACAAAGGGGGAGATTGTTGCAAGTATGAGCAAGTTTGGTGGTGTTGTCATTAATGTTGTCATTGATGTCAACACAATTCAGTATGTTGTAGATTGTACATGTATAGTTGAGATGCTATTGAGATGTTGTGAGTACATGGATCTATCCTTATGATGTTGCAAATGTGCTGAATTGATGAGTTTCCAAGTGCTTTTGAGAAAATTAATAAAGAGAGAAGTCAGAGTTTTGAATGTGCTCTAGTATGTGCTTTGCATTTCTCCTATGTTGATCCTATGCTTGTGTGAATTGGAAGGTTTGATAATGGTGATCTAGTGGTGATATCTCCTGAGTTGTAGCTTCTGATTTGATGGGATGTGAAAGTTATGTTCACCGGTGTGTGAACTATTCTGGCAGAGTTAGCTTTCTATGACTAGGAGAAATGTTTCTGCTCCGCAGTCCTCTATTGTTTTGTTTCAGATTGTGTGGATCTAGAATGTGTCTTATAATGGTGTTCTCTTGGTTCTGGCAAAGATACATGTGGTTTGGTAACCCAAAAGTCAAGGTTCAGAGTTGTATGTGTTTGCACAGTCCAAATGGACTAGTGGAAGGAGTTCAATTTTTGAAGATCAGTTCACTTGTTGTGGATGTATTTGAAGGAACCTGAGATGTTTTCTCATGCATAATGAAGTGTTTTGCATCATCCATGTGCTATATTCTTGTTGGGAAGCATGCACATCAATGTTCAATTGTGTTTTCACTAAGTTTGGCTGACCTAGTGTTTACACTTCATTTGAAGAATTGAATTTAATTAAGGAAGCATGTGGTTCATCCAAGATATTATTTTTGGTCTTAGTTAATTTTTATTGGTCCACTCTCATTCCTTTCCACCATAAGAATGTTGTGTTTTTGACCTAATTTGAATTTATGAAATGAAGCTTATGTGGCTGACCTTGGAGAAAGTTTCTAAGGTTGAAGATGGTATAAATGCAAGTTGAATTGGGAAGAATTGAATGGTGATGCAAAGTGATGAGGCAAGGCACAAATCAAAAGAGAAGAAGTGTGTGAAAGTGAGTTGAGGAAACATTAATTCATTGTGTTAGATTCCTAAAGGCGGTGAGTTGAAGGTTTCTGCAATCTTCTGATCAAAGTTGCAGATGTGTGTAAATTGTTGTGGTGGATCTTTTGTTCTTTTTTGTATTAGTAGGAAATGAGCCTCCTTGTTGGACAGTGAGTCCTTTCTATAGGTAGTGAGCCTTTGTATTTGGATAGTGAGTCCTCTTCTAGGTAGTGATCCCTTGGTAGTTAGCCTTTGTATTCAGTTTTTTCTATCTCTTTATATTGTGAGTTAATCCTCACTGTGGTTTTTCCCTTATTGGGTTTTCCACGTAAAAATATGGTGTTCATTGTGTTGATTTTACTTTCTATTATTTGTGTTTCATGTTCATACTTAATAACATAATAGTGTGGTTGTGGAATTGATAAGTGTTGAAGTTTTAAGTTTGAATTTTGTGACAACTGATTCACCCCCCCTCTCAGTTGTCCTGTGCCTTTTAACACTCACCCATTTCTTAGAAAGGCGAACCTGCATCCAATAAAAAGGTGAATTCATCCTGAATAGAGGAAAATTTGAGGTAATCCAAAATGTTAAATTTTTTGATTTGTGCTTTCATTTGATTTCAGATTTGGGTACTAATCAGTTGACTTGTTCATTCGTGTGTGTGATATTTTACTAACATTTGTGCAAAAAATTGTATGCCCAATATTGGAGGTCAAAAATACTAACATGTGTGTTGCAGAACAAGTGGTTGAAGCCCTTAGTTATCTCTATTTGTTGTATTCTTCATACTAGCTAAGGACGTGTAGACTTAATTAAAGGGTCAAGTTACTTGTTTGTTGTGTTTTGAAGCGTGTTATTGATGTATGCTCTCCCATTGCACCGTACAGTGATCCTAGGTGACTAGAAATTGCAACTCATTCTAGTCCAGTTGAGTCCACCTAGGAGTACTAGTGCATGTATGCTCTCCCCTTGCACTACATGCGAGCTTGGGGACCAACAAAAATTTCTAGTACTTCCTTCCCTATAGGAGACTTGCCCAGGATTTCATCACCTGAGGGATGATCTCAACCACGTGTTACTAGTAGGGTATCTAAAGGGGGGAGAGCCAAAGTTCTGCCTCAATCTAGTCACATCGTGTCTAGCAAAGCGTCGAAGATAGGGTGATACCTAGATAAGAAGTGCAGGGTTGGTCTGAGTTTCTAGTACCTCATTGGGGCTCTCAACCCATGCTTGTGACAGGCTGGTGTTCATAGTTGTGCCTCATGCACCCTCCTGGTGTATCGAGGACTCATGAGAGAGCTTGTATAGCCTAGATAAAGACTCGTGTTCACCCACAACTTAGTGTAGTGTAGGGGATGTGGATCGTACCCTGAAGTTACTCACCATGTACTCCCTTAGGCTGAGGTAGAAATCCTTGTGGTGAACTATGATAGATCCCAAGGAGAGAGAGAAGGTGAATGTGTGGTGTCTATTGATGACCCTGGACCATTGGATTTCTAGCTATCCACCTTCACGAGAAAAGGCACTATCCATAGAACCACCCTGGTATCACAGAGCATTAACCTTGGGGTATCCCCTCAAGATGGTGAGCCTACATTGAGTTAGTAAACTTTTACTACTAATTTTAGGCTTGTACTACCTAGAGTGTCTTCTCGTGATAAACCAGTGCAAGCTTGTCATCAATCCTACTCAGTCTCAGCCCTTTCCTTTTTGTTTTCCATTTTTTTCAGTCCTTTTCCATAGTATGAACCTACCCTCAATGGTGATTTTTCTTCTCAAATGGGTGAACTTGCATTGTGGAAAGGCGATCCTGCCTTGGAAAGGGTGATTTTGTGTCTTAGTCCAGTCAAGTCATCCTTTAAGCGAACTTTCTCTTGTTAGGAGCGAATTTTCTTGTGGGTCTCTTAGATACGCGACCCTGTGTCTGCCTATTCCTTGAATAAGCGATCCCACCATCCTCATAGGTGAGTCCATGTCCACGTCTCCCATTCTTTCATATGTACACCAAATTGAATAGGTGAAACTGTTGTCCGTAGGGGTGATCCTGTGTTTGGTCCATACCACATCCAGTCCATACATCTGAAGAAATAGGAAAAGTTGTTATACCATTAGGCATTTCAGCTTCCATCTGCACATCTAAAGAAAGAGGTGATCTTGAAACCTAGATAGGAGAATCTATTGTCCATAGAGGCGATCCCATTCCTACCTATCCATACAAAATCCTTCTTAGGTGATCCCCCTTCTAATTTTGATGATTCTGTAAAGTCTCATCTATATAGTCCAAAATATAGGCAATCTTGTGAAACAGAGAGGTGATCTTGCTATACAAAGAGGCAATTCCATACCCCTTTAGATAGGCGATCCCGTTACCTGGAGGGGAAAACTTGTGATACACATGGGAAAATATACCTCCCATACAAAAAACCTGAGGTTGAATCCTTTTAACCACTAAAAGCTTGTTGTTTCCCAAGCCTATTCCTATGATCAAAATTTTTTTATCACCATCCATCTGCTCGTAATCGTCATTTTAGTCCATCTGCATTTTTTGAAAGTCATCACATCCTTAATTAAATAACATAGGTGCATCTTAGGACATCCTTAGACTGCATATTCATCATCGATTCATCAATGTGAGTCTCTTAGGCATCATTTTGGGAGTCTTTTATCCAATTAGGTTAGGAAACTAACCCTAATTATTATCACTCATGCTTACTTAGGATTGTTATCCATCTTGAGTCAATAATCCCTTGTAGCCTAATCAATATATTTCCATCTTGAGCTAGATTCGGTGTCGTAATCATCATCCTCATAATTTGATCGAATCATTATCATTCTGCATCATCTAGTCACACTCCTAAACTTGGTTTAGAGTCAATCCTATTGATCCTACCCAATCAATCATCCTATCCAATCAATCATCCTATACAATCAATCAATCAAATCCAATCATCAATCTATCATTATCTGAGCATTCCTCTAATCAATCGATCTATCATCCTAGCAATCCTTTAAGTCATCATCTAGGACACCACTTAAGTGCATCTTAGGACTTGGTGTAATTTTAGTCTCCCAGTCCTTTACATTTTCATGCCCATTACCCGATCACAGGAAAAAAAACTCATGGAACAACAATAGTCCCAAAGTGGTCAACCTCAGTATCCTATGAATCCCCCCACCAATGATGGTTCTTCACAATCCAACACGGAAACCCCCATACAATGTATCCTAGAAGAAAGCATGGTTAATAAACCTGAGTTCACTATCGATGAGTACCTTATTGATCCCACCAACTTGTAAATGACTAATCATCTTCTCACTGAGATAGGAGAAAAAATCCTTGCACAATTGCTTATGAGGGGTACCAAGCCACCTCCTAGATTTGATATGTCGCAGTATGTTAACATCACACCTCCTCAACCAAAAAATCCACAAAGTTCCCAGGTAATCCAGGCTCATCGGTCCCACAATTCCATCAAGTTACTCCACAAGATACATGGTACCAACCTGAATTTGGCAATGATGTTTGTTATCAGGTCCCACCCCCTCCAATTTGGAATCTAGTCATGGGTGTAGCACCTGATCCCAACAATCCCCAAGGTCCTAGTCTTAACAATCCACAAGGATTTATCAGTCATCAAGATCCAAACAATCCTCAAGGTCATGATCCCCTTAACCTGTAAGGCATGAATATTCCACAAGGTTCGATCCCCATGCCATCCGCACTACATCTTTTTCCAAATCAATCCGATCAATCACCAGGGAATATTGGGGGCATTAGAAATAATCCTTTTGTTGATCCCCCTCCTCACATACCTCTTGGTCATACACACACCTCAAACTTACCCCCACCTCCACTCACATCTCAACAACAACCCCAAGACAATCTGCCACCCTTGCATCAACCTTAGGGAAAATCATAGTAGCCACCATTGCAATCAACTCATCAATAGCCACCACAACAAACCCCATCACAGCCTTCACAACATACCCAAATTCCTTCACAACCCTTGCATCACGCAAAAATCCCACTGCAACAATAACCACCACTGAATCAACCTCAAGGTAATCCATCACAACCACCACACCAAGCTCAAGTTAATATGTCACAGCCTCCTCGTCAATCACAAGTCCCACCTCAACAAAAATTATCCTATCAACCACCACCACAACAACCTCCAATCCCATCACAACCACCACCTCAACAATCTCAAATCCCATCTCAACCTCCTCACCATTCCCAAATCCCATCACAATCCCTACATCATACTCATATTCTGTCATATTCACAGAAATCCACTCATAAAATTCTAGGAAACCTTGCTTCCCAATTCCTATACCATCCCCAAAGCACATATTATTAGCATCCCCCCACATCCAATCCTAATACCAATTATTATTACCATAATCCACAACAATCCAAAAAACCATCGTCATACGTTAATCCCCCAAAACACCTGCTATTAGCAACCCAATCCACAACCACCTCCATATGCTTTCCAACAAAAAGCTACATACAACTACCAATCCAATCCATTTTACTCCTAGCTATCATCATCATATTAGCAGGGTGCCTCTTCATCATACTACTGAGCCCTTCCATCGTACCAACAAACCTACGCCAATCCTCAATCCATGTAGCCTGATCAATACCAACAAGTCCCTTCATATCCACCTCTGCCATCATATGATCAATCCATTCTTCCTCCACTGTCATCACATCAACAATATATCCCATGTGATCAATCCAATCCAGTAGGTCCTTCCTCCTCAATATCGATTAATAAGGAGTGGGAAGATATGAAAGCCACCCTTAAAGACTTGCAAGCGGGGACGTTCAAGAAGTCCTTCAAATTTGAGGATATTTTCCCTTATCCGTTTGATTCCTCCATCTCACTTGTCCCCTTCCCTAAGCATTTTGAAATGCTGAAATTCGATAAATACAAAGGAAAGAGTGACCCAAGAAACCACTTGTAGGAATTTCACACATTTCCAAGAAGTCCTGCATAATGATGTAGTGTAGTAAAATGCATACCCTTGCATTTTCACACTTGTTTGGGCCCACCTTTCTTTATTTATGCTTCTTTATGGCTTAATTGGTCCTATTTTGTGTCCAAAATCCTTATGAATGACATATTTTTCTAGTTAATCCCAACATTCTCCAATGCATAAACGATAATTTAATGACTCCATTGGTGTGCCCCTAATTTTTGGGTCGGGACTAAAATGCCACCTAGGGCATCTTATCCCCCCAAGGCTCTCGGGAACCTAATTTTGGCATCTTTGGATTGGGCTCCTTTTTGGTGTTTGTACCCCAAGTTGTTAGGACTTGGGACTAAGACAACACCTAGGGCGTCTTAGTCCTCTTTGAGTCATTTTCGAGATTTAATTTCAAATTTTGGCAGTATTTAGCCTCCTTTATTTAATGAATTCATATGTCAGCTTGACGTGATATAATTTTGGGATTTTAAGCATAGATAAGTATAAATACAAGGTTCATTCATTCATTTCAACCCGTCTTTTATGAGATCTTTTATCGTAGCATAATTGAGTTCACAAGAGCATTCAAGAGCAGATTCATAAAGCATTTGGAGCCATTTTCATATTCAAGCATCATATCAAAGAGTTTTCTTGCATCATGTGTGTTTTTTTCCTAACATTTGTGATGTAGGTTTTTTATTCAAGCAAAGCAATTCAAGTATTATCTTTCAAGCATTCAAGATCAATATCCATTGCAGCCATTGCACACAAGTTTGCAGATTTTACAAGGGTTCAGTGAGTTGTAGCATTACATGTTGTTCATTAACGATTTCCTTCATTATTTTCATTTCATTTCAAGGTTTAATTACCAACAAGGGGTTTGACCAAGGAAAACCCCCATTCACTAACAAACAACGAGTTTTTCCCATCTTGCATATTTATGATTGCAGATATACATTGAAGACTTGAAGATCATTTGGAGTGCAAAGTTGTGAAAGTTGCAAAGTTGCATTACAAAGTTGTCATCTTCATGGAAACTCACGTAGAGGTCATATTCAGAAGTTTTAGAACCTAAGATTGAAAGGGAAGCAAGTGCAGATCTTAGAGCTCAGGACCACATTCAAAGATTCTAGAAATTCAGAATGGGACTAATACACCATCTTGGGCATCTTAGTCCTCCTAGGAATATTTTTCATAGATTTTCAAAGATACAGTTTTGAGATCCAAAGACTCTGTATTTTCCTCAAAAAAAATTTGCAGGACTAATACACCATCTTGGGGGTCTTAATCCTCTGCAACATATTTTGGCAGCTTCTTTTCATTTCCAAAATCCTCATAGCATCTCCATACTTCCTAGGTGCACACATACTATCTCCTTGTTGCATAATTTGATCATTTTCATCCTTCATTTAGCTTGCATTTTTAGTTATAGGTCATTTTTCATATCATAGCATGTTTTTAAACATTTTATTTTCCAAGCATTTGCTTGGTGGTGAACCCTTTAGAACTTAAATAACCCCTTCCTAGGACCCTCCTAATTGAGAATTGGCTCACCTTGTGGGGTTGTTATTCAATCCATTTAGGACTCCTAGGACATTAGTGAATGGTTGTGTGAGAAAAGTGTGATATCTCTAAAAAAGTATCTATTTTCCTCCTCATCAAATGACAATTATCTCCTACGATTGTTCCCTAGGAGCCTAACAGGGCAAGCTCTAGACTGGTTCATGGGTCTTCTAAAAGGATCAATTTATTCCTTTGTGGATTTTTCAAAAAATTTCATGGCACACTTCTCTTTCAATTTGGAGGACATAGACACTTTAGATCTCTTGAAAGATAAGCAATGTGACAGAGAAACATTTGCAAGCTACCTGTAAAGGTGGCAAGCCCTAGCTAGTCGACTTAAATCTAATATTCGTGAGAAGGATTTGGTAACCATCTTTGTTGCAAATTCCCACCCTGAACTAGCCCATAACCTAAGCCTCCATTGCATTACCACCTTTACAGAGGTCATTGAGAAGGGAAGTACTATTGAGAGGGCCCTCATTGCTAAAGGAAAAATCAAAATCTTCAAGGAAGATAAAGACAAGTAGTCTGGAGATAAATCCTGCTATTGGAACAAGAACAAAAATGTTGTCAATGATGGTGTCACTAACACTAAACACATCCAAGTATCTAGAACTTCACAAAGATTGCAGTATGTCCCCAATTCACAATCAGTCTCTAACATCATATTCATACCCCAAGGTGCACCCCATCCTCCTCTGCAATCCAATCAATACAATCAAGGGAATAATAAGCATAAATTCACTCCTTTGGGAGAACCTTTAGATATTATTTTCAAGTGACTGCTCCAACTGAATTATGTGGTTACTTATCTTGTGACAAATCCTTTTGATCAGTCAAAGCCTAGACCCGCTTGGTATAGAGAGAATGAGTATTGTGATTACCACAAGATCAAAGGTCACTCCACTAATAAATGTCAAGGACAAAGTTTATATCCAAGATCTCATAGATCGAGGTGATATCGTAGTAGATGCAAATCAAGCTACATCTTCCAATGCTCAATTACAGATATATCAAAATGCCTTCCCTAAGCACAATCAAGGTCCCAACACCTTAAACACAAACCTCGAGCCTAGAAATAACAACCAAAATAATAGCACTAATAATATTAGCTATAAAATGTTCCATACAAATATGAGAACATTATTGTGTGTGTCATCCAAGAAGATCTCTGTGTCTCTATGATCCATGTTAAAAGTAGGGACCCTCAATGTGTTGTTACTACACGTCATACCCGCATATCAGTTCCTAGGTCTTCCAATTAATCTCAACCAGCTCTTGTGAGCTCACAATACAATATCCTTGACCATCTTGGTAAGACTCCAGCCCAAATATCCATTTTGGATTTGCTTAAGTCTTCCCCAATTCACCAAGAAATTATTACAAAATATCTTTAGGATACACATGTGCCAAATGAAATTGATCCTACCCAATTCTAAGCTTTAGTAGGACATTTTTTAGCCACCTATTAGTTGGGATTCAACCAAAACGATATGACACCAATCGATCCATCCCATAACTGTGCCTTACACATTGAGGTCTTGGTCACCCACCATAAGGTAAAATAGGTCTTGGTAGATAATAGCTCTTCCCTCAATCTATGTACATTAAAGTTCATAAAATAGGTAGGGTATACTCATGCTAACTTGGACAGTCAAACCATTGCAATCAAGGCCTATGACAACACAGAAAGGGATTCAAAGGGAATTATTTGTCTTGGTATCCAGGTTGGCCCCATCGTACAATACACTACATGCCCTTGATCTATATTTTCCATACAACCTTCTCCTTGGCTGACCATGGATCCATGCCATGTAGACCATTCCATCCACTTATCACCAATGCCTGAAGTTCCCATACAATGGGGTTGAAGTAACTATCCATCCAAATCCTCAGCCTTTTGAGTATTGTTGTGCTCTAGAGGCTTTGTTCCCACATTCTTGATATTGTCCAAGATTCAAAGTGGGGGTTCCTCAGGCATTTTCATAAATTCCCTCATCCATTCCATCTTCCAATTCATCCTACAATCCATCATCCAATGCAACATCCACTCCATCCACTACCTCTAACTCATTCATCACCAAGGTCCAGATCATCGACAAAGGATATGGAGAATATGAGATGTGTACAACTCTTAATGTGGCAACCATGCCTCCATCTCCTCGCACCTATGGCCAACCTTCCCAGTCCACACCAAAAGGAGTGAAGAAAAAACCTATCAATTCTAAGAACATGGGTTCTAACACCTTTCAAGTTCCAAGAAATTTATAGGATCAAATGGATGAAGACATCAGTCAATGGGTCTATAGAGAGGAACCTAAGCCATCACCTCCCCTCATTGAATACTTCCAAGAGGTTTATCCTCATGCTTTAAATCTAGAAGAAAAATAAAATTATCAAGGGGGAGGTCTCGATGTACAAGAACATGGCAGATTATAGACCATTGAGACAATTGTGCGACCTAAACATTTGGGCTTAGGCTATGAAAAAAAGAAAAAAGGGTCTTGTACCATCCACTAGCACCTCAAATAATGTCAACTCAGGTAACAAAGTTTTGGAAGACATACCCAAAAAGGAAGCAATCATACTCTCATATGCTGATGTTTATCTTCCTTCCCTCTTTGATTCCACCTCAATCGTTTCCATCAACCTTTCCCTCCATCACCCTGACCTTATTGATTGGGACCTATGAGGGAGTGCACCTATAGACATTTTTCCTCTAGAGGATGCTTATGTACATATTATAGGATTGGGGGAAGATGAACACCCTAACCAAAAAAAAAAAGAAAAAAGAAAAAAAAGAGTCACCTAGTGAAAACCTCCCCGAGGCACTTCTTAACTCATGAAAAGTAAAAATAAAGGGTGTATTTGATATTGAAAACCTTGATGAGGTGCTAGAGGATGGGGATGTTCATCTTCCCCTTGTTGGAGCTGATTTATCCAAACGATCTTCAATTCTACTCAAGGAGATGCAAGAAGTCAATCTAGGAATATAAGAGCCCAGAATCACTTATGTGGCCAAGTAACTATTAGAGGAAGAGTATCCCATCATTGTCAACCTACTAAAGGAAGGGATCATTAAATTTGCATGGTCCTATTTGGATATGCCAGGATTGGATTCCACATAGTTGTACACCATCTTGATGTCCACCCAAATGCAAAACCAGTTAAACAAAAGCTCAGGAAAATGCATCCCCAAGTGGCTTTACTTGTCAAGAAAGAACTGGAAAAACTGTTAGAGGTTGGATTCCTCAAACCTATTGATTATTCTGATTGGATATCTAATGTAGTACATGTGGCTAAACCTAATGGGAACATTAGAATTTGTATAGAATTCTGAGACCTCAATAAAGCTTTCCCGAAAGATGATTTCCTACTCCCTAACATTGACATGTTGG
>VDFB02000003.1:267175575-267192442 GCA_007258455.2 Sequoia sempervirens | reverse complement strand
GCTCCACCATGGAGTGCGGCCAAAGGGTCTCGATTGCCAGTTGTTGATTAGGTCATCGCAGTGGAGTCTATCATGTGTGGAGCCCCACCTCTACTCTCTAAAAGTTTAAGATGTCAAAATAATTTGGCATCTTATTGAGGATAAACTCACAATAGAGTTTCCTCAAAAAGTATTGTGGTACCTCATGGTTATTGCATGGAGGTTGGTCAAATACCATCCATCACCACTCCCAAAATTTATTTTTAATTGATTCATGGTGGCACCAATGGATGGGGAACCTCTTGCATGTATGAGATAAAGGTGCATTGGTTTTAAGTGCAGCAAATAGGGGTGCACAAGTCAACTTTGATAAAAAAAAATTTAACATCTACATATGAAAAACCTCTAGCATAATATTGTCTCATCTCATGCCTCTTATTTGACCAAAAAATTATTTTCTTGCTCATTTCTCCTGCATGAGATACAATTGACTTCATTGATTCAACAATCCTTCTCCTATAAGGGTGGGTTTTGGCATGCTCAGTTAATCTTCCAATTAATTTTTCAATGTCTCTCTTATTGTTTTCAATTTGATTTAGAATATTTTCTTGTGTTCCTTGAGGATTCCTATGAATTGATGGAGGGGTTTCAAGTTGTTCTTGAATATGAGGCTCTTCTTGAGGGGGTGACTGTGAATTCTCAAAGTTTCAAGGTGGAGATTCATTCCCTAATAATTAGAACAAAATTGTATTATAAAAACCTATTTCAATCTACATTCTAAATAAAATTAAAAATAAATTGAATAAAAATGCATACCTCTTCACAATCTTCAACGTCTCTGACATGTTGGCAACATCCTCATGAAAGATAGCAAGCTAACAATGCAAATAATGGATGATATTTGGTGAGCACGAGTTGCAGACTCCAATCCTCCAAGCCAAGCCACGGGTTGAAGACAAATGAGGGTTTGAAATCATTTTTGTGCTTTTATTTTTTCTTTTTCATTTGGCGTGCGCCAAATGGCCAATTTCAGCGTTTTTTTGTGAATTTTTACAATTTGACACCTAACTTGTGTCACAGATTGGTGCACTTACCCTCAATATTTTAATGAAACATCTATATGCTTTGCTAGTAGTAGAGTACCCAAGAGAAATTCCTTCATCACATCTAGCATCAAACTTTCCAAGATTTTCATCATCCATTTTAATGTAACATCTGCTTCCAAATACCTTTAAGTACTTCATAGTAGGAGTCTTACTAGTCCATAACTCAAAAGGAGTCTTTGTGTTGTTTCCTCTAATTTGAACTCTATTAAGAACATAAACAACAATGTGTATTGCCTCTCTCTAGTACACATCTGGTACATTTGATTCTTTCATCATGGTTCTTGCAGCTTCCTGTACCATCTATTTTTTCCTCTGAACTAACCCATTTTGCTGAGGGGTTGTCGAAGCAAAAAACTATCTTTTTATGGCATGTTGTTCACAAAATGTATTAAATTCACTAGAAGTGAATTCTCCACCTCTATTAGATCTCAAACATTTGATTCTCTAATTCACTTCATTTCCACTCTTGATTTGAACACTTTAAACCCAAAGCTTGAGTCTTCTCTCTAAGAAAAGAAACCCATGTCATTCGAGAATAATCATCAATAAGGAGCATGAAATACCGGTCACCATTTAGGCTTCATGTTCTAGTCAGACCACAGGGGTTAGTATGAACTAACTCCAACATTCCAGTAGTAGAATGCTCTTTTCCCTTAAAGTTGGATCTTGTCTATTTCCCTAACTAATTTTTTTTGCAAATAGTATTAACAGGCTTTGTGATTCTAGGTAGACCTCAGACAACATCTCTTGAACTGATTTTGACCATATTATCAAAGTTTACATGTCCCATCCTCTGATTCTGTAACCAACTTTCACTGACTTGAGATACAAGGCATTGACCATCAACTCCCTTAATTTGATAGATGTTTCCATGAGTTCTCCTTCCAACAAAAACCATATCTCTAGATACTTTTATGATTTCACAGGTATTATTCTAGAACACAAGTTCAAAACCATTGCTACACATCTGTCCAACACTCAAAAGGTTATACCTCAAACCCTTTACATAATATACATCATCAGTGTTATGTACTCCATCAAAACCGATTGTACCTTTCCCACAAATCTTAGCTCCCGAATCATCACCAAACATGAATAAACCACCATCATACTTTTCAAGTTTAGTGAACTTACTCTTATCTCCAGTCATGTGATTAGAACATCCACTATCAATCACCTAGTAGTCTTCATCTTGTCTTGCATGAAAGGAAGTGACTAGAGTACCTTCCATCTTATTCTTTTTGTTTTCTAGAGCATTCTTCCTTACACATTTTCCAAGGTTAGTAGATACAAATTTGTTTTCCAATGCTAAAAGCAAGCATTCACTATCATCACCCTCATTTTTAGATTCATCATAAAAAATCTCGTCGTCTTCTTTAACATAATACAACTTCTTGCATTTCTTATCCTTTATATCCTTTATAATCCTTGTTCTTCTTATGTATAGCTTTATTCAAACATCTTGAAGCATAATGACCAATGTTACCACAAGCTGAAATATTAAGGAAACATACCTTTATGCTTTCTAGTACATTTCTTCAACTTTAGGTGAAATTAAAACTTCCAAATCATCGGAACCACCATATCGGATCATCTTCAATCTTCATTTCCTTAAATGCAATTTCTGTCTTTTCTTCTTTCGAACTTTCTCATATCAAATGCTATCAAGGTGCGAATAACTTATTCTTTAGTATGCTTCTTAGGATCATACATCTCTTCAATAACTAAGATCTTATCACTGTAGCAATCTAGTAGGGTGATCAGGATCTACTCAATTATATCTTCATCGGTCAGTTTTTCCCCTTGATTCTTAACTTCATTTGTTGTCATCTCAACCCTCTAGAAATAGCTTGTGAACTCTTCACCTTCTTCCATTTTTTAGATTCTCATATTTGTGCTTTTCCACCAACTTCTTTGTCAACTTTACTCTTTCATTTCCTTCATATAGTTCTTCCAACTTTTTCCAGACATCATAAGTAGTATCTAAATAAATAACCTTAGTTTGCTCGGTTTTAGATAAAGCATTGTAAATAGCATACCTCACTTTCTCATTCTCCTCATAGGAAAAAACCTCATTTTTAGTAGAAAAACCACTAGCCAGAGCAACATACTTTGCCTCAATAGCCTTCTAGGTCTTGTAACCAAGAGAAATAATATATCCTCTCATCTACACTTTCCAATCACTATACTTAGATCCATCAAACATAGGGATCTCCAACTTATCTGCCATTAGATCTTCCTTAAGTGGTTAAGCTCTACACCAAGGAACCAAAGCTTTGATACCAATTGTTAAAGGGTGCATGACAATGATTGAGGAGGGAGAATTGAATCGGTTGTGACAAGTCCAATCTTAAAAATTTAATAACACTTATCAATTCCATTAACCACACTATTTTGTTATTAAGTATGAACATGAAAAAAAAATAACAAAAAGTAAAATCAACACAATGAACACCATATTTTTATGTGGAAAACCCAATAAGGGAAAAACCATGGTGAGGATTAACTCACAATATAAAGAGATAGCAAAAATTGAATACAACTATTCACTGCCAAGGGCTCACTACCAAGAAGAGGACTCGCTATCTAAATACAAAGGCTCACTACCTACATAAAGGACTCACTATCCAACAAGGAGGCTCACTACCTACTAATACAAAAGAGAACAAAATATCCACCACAACAATTTACACACATTTGCAACTTTGATCAGAAGATTGCAGAAACCTTCAACTCACTGCCTTTAGGAATCTAACACAATGAAGTACTACTGCCTCAACTCACTTTCACACACTTTTTCTCTTTTGATTTGTGGTTTACTTTATCACTTTGCATCACCATTCAATTCTTCCCAATTTGACTTGCATTTATACCATCTTCAACCCTAGAAACTTTCTCCAAGGTCGGCCACATAAGCTTCATTTCATAAAATCAAATTAGTTTAGCAACTCAACATTCCCGCGGTGGAAAGGATTGAGAGTGGACCAATAAAAATACTTAACCAAGACCAAAAATAATGTTTCAAATCAACCACATGCTTCCTTAATTAAATTTAATTCTTCAAATGAAGTGTAAACACCAATTTGGCCAAACTTAATGAAAACACAAATGAACATTGATGTACATGCTTCCCAACAAGAAGATAGCACATAGATGATGCAAAATGCTTCATTATGCATGAGAACACATCCTAGGTTCCTTCAGATACATCTGCAACAAGTGAACTGATCTTCGAACATTGAACTCCTTCCATCAGTCCATCTGAATTGTGCAAACATATACAATAACTTTGAACCTTGACTTCTGGGTTACCAAACCACACACATCTTTTCCAAAACCAAGAGAACACCATTATCAGACACACTCTAGATACGAACAATCTAAAATAGAACAATAGAGGGCTACGAAGCAGAAACATTTTTCCCAGTCACAAAAAGCTAACTTTGCTAGAACAGTTCACACACTGATGAATGTAACTTTCACATCCCATAAAATGAAAATCTACAACTCAGTAGATATCACCACTAGATGACCATTAGAAAACCTTCAAATCTGCACAAGAATAGGATCAACACAAGAGAAACGTGAAGCACATACCAGAGCACATTCAAAATTATAACTTCTCTCTTTATTAATTTTCTCAAACGCACTTGGAAACTCATCAATTCAACACATCTCAACTATATGTGGACAATCTACAACATACTGAACTGTGTTGACATCAATAACAACATTAATGACAACACCACCAAAATTGCTCATACTTTCAACGATGAGAACGTAGTCGCTTGTTGAGTGGAGAGGCAGAAACGTATTCACCTCTGTGATCAAGGGGGGATCCCCAATTCCTTCAACAAGTCCACCTGTTTAGGTCACCCAAACACATTTGCCTCTGAAATTAAGCTTCTTGGCTATAGGTTGCAAATTCTCCCTTTGGTGCAAGAGGTGGGAGTGTGTTCACCCGTTCTAACATAGAATCACCCCTGCGTTAGGCGGATTCACCCATCGAGGGTGTATTCACCCCTATGTGTGCAACCTAAACCTGCAAAACTTCAAACAACAATAAACATAAAGGTAGACCCATGACATGGGTCCCACTGTGCATGCCAGAAATGTGTGCAAGTGAAATTCCATTATTCTAAGAATGCAAATGAAATGAATGCAAAATAAGAAATACACTACAACACCTCAAGATTGGCCTAGTTGAATTCAAACAAAAATACAAGAAATGAGACCTTTTACCTTTCTTGAATTTTTGAGTTGGTTGGCCCTTTTGTTGCTTGATTTATATGCTCCTTGCTTAGCAAATTGGCTCAAATCCTAGTGCAAGATGAAGCTAAAATGATGGAGAATGCAATGGTGAATGTGGGTAGTTGATTAGATGCAATATGATGGCTCTAAGTGGTTGCAACAATGGAGGTATGCTTGGTAGGGTGTGAGTGCATGAAAATTATCTAAGTGTTTGCTTGAATGAATACTTGTCCAAAATGAGGGAAAATCCACCACTTTTAGGGGAAGTTCCTCTAAATGAATGAAGGGCTAAGATGTATCCAAGGAGGAGAAGATCAATTGATAGGGTGAGTTGATAACTCACAAGCCATCTCATGCTGACATGTGTTTGATGAGGTGGAAAAAAGAGGATGAAGTGGAGATGAGGTGGAGATACTATGAAGTATCTTGGGAATGGGCAAGATCTCCTCATAAAGGTAGTCTTTTTTCACATGTACCTTGAGAGGACAAGTGAGGAATTGAAAATTCCTCATAAATCCTCATGGGGATGAGAGAAGGAATTAAAAATTCCTTAAAATGCATGGGGGAATAAATGTGAATTTTAATTTACATGGGGCAGAGGATGCCTTCTCCAAAAGGAGAAAGTATTTAATAATGGTTGACTAAGGACACATGCCATAAATGGCATAAGGATTAGGTTAGTTTAATTTAGTGATTAAGGTTGTGCAAATGCAAGATTAGATGGGCTAATGAAGGATTAGAGGCAAGTGGGAAATTATGGAGGATGTGACCCTAATGGTGATTAGGGATGTGCACACCCTAATCATGGATTAATTAGATTAATTTGGATTAAAAGGGGATTATGGAGGATGTTGACATGAGGAGAGAGAAGGTGAATTAAAAATTGATTTAATTCATTTAGATAAAGTGACTAAATTAAATAAATTAACCCTTTATTTAATTTAGAGAAGATTGATTAATTAAATACCTTAGGAGACATTAATCTGGGATGAAATATTTGGGTGGGGGCCCTAGCTCTGGGCTAAGCATTTCCTATTGTAGGTAGTCGGGTCACGAGTTCTAGTCTCCCCATCCCATGGTATCGAGGAGTGTCGCGTAGCCTACCACGTAAAGTTTACCGCATCGTAGCTTTATAGGGTCAAGTATACAAACTCGACAATGACTAAAAATAAAATAAAATCTAGGATGAAATATTAACCAAATAATAATTATTTAATTAATATGGTTTAGATATGTGGAATAGAGGAATGCAAGGGTGAATTTGACCATATGGGAGTGGTCAAATTTAGGTGTCTACAACTTCTTATGGAAATTTCAAAGTAGAGACATGCTCTGCCTCCTTTTTATGTTCTATGAATTCATGGTATAGTGTAGAGCCATTGCAATCAAGTGAGCAACAAAAAATTCAATATGTGTACAAGAATTACATGATTTATGATTATTGTATAGATACTAAAAGCATGTTGTGTTTTCATTTTTGGTAAGATAGAGAGTTCCAAATATTCTCTTCTTATTTTTACTCCCCAGTGATTTTTCTAAATTTCTTTCTTATATGATCTTTGTCTAGTAAAGTAATTTACTTTTGTTCTTTTGAAGTTTGTATTATATTTGTTTCAAATAATGTCAAGTTTAGTTTTTATAGTAAAGGTTGCATATAATTGCACGAGAGTGTGAGTAACATATACACCTCTTTGTGTGTGGACTTGTGTTGGTGTGTGTGTGTGTGATTAGTTTAGATTAAGATTTTCATTAGATAATTGTGTTTTACAATGATAATTCTCTATGATTTTATCATTATATTCAAATCAACTTTGTTATATCTATTAAAAAATCATAGAGAATTATAACTAGTAGTCACTTATGGAGCATCCATTTGAAACTTAATAAATATATTTGTGTCTCCCAAGCATTGGGAAGTTGAGATCCCTTTCTAGAGAGCATTTATTTTCCCCACACATTGGTGGGTTAAAAGGAAAATCAATAGATACACTCACATGGGCGTATGTTCATGTGATGTTCTAACAATACAATTTCCAAAGAGAATTTATTTTCCCCACATGTTGGTGGGTTCAAAGGAAAATCCAGAGATACACCTACATGAGCATAAGTTCATGCAATGTTCTAACAATAGAAACACCTATGACAAGTTTTCTAATAAGTTCACCTGTAAAAAAGTTGACTCTTTTGATATGATTTTCCTTCAAGAAATGAAGCTTCTTGTTTTAAACTTAAAATATCCTTAAAGGATAATATGGCTTCATAATATGAAATTCACCACCTTGCATAAGGATTTTCATGATAACTCATGTATTTTACTTTCCCCACATTTATGTTCTTCCATTATTTCTTTGGGATAGAGCTAAACCATCATGTTGTGTGGATTATGTTGGACATTGATGGTCATGTGGCTAACATTATTGATGTGGATGCACCAAATAATGAGCCAATAAGATGATATTATGGAGATGACTATCTCACAACCTAGCACCCCTGTCTAATTGGCTAATCTATGATGACTTTAATTTTGTGGATTCAATTGTGGATAAAGAGGGAGATCTATTGAAGAAATGGTTCATTAGTGAGTAAGAAGCTTGGCTTTATTTTAATAATCATTGAATGTTTTCAAACCCAATTTTTTGGTGGTGGCATGCCAAGGTGGATCCTTTATTTAAAGAAAGGAGTTGGTTCCTTTAAAGAAAGGAGTTGGTTCTCAACTCTTGAGATTAGCATGTGTAGTTTGTTGGTCAACATTTATGGTGTTAGGAGGGTATAGTATAATGTTTATATTTTTTACTCTTTTATTGGTTATATGATGAGATTTTCATATTTTGGGTGTAGTTCTCTTGACATCCCAAATGATATCAATGATGTTCCTAGGGATATTGAGAGGCTACTTCTAAGAAATACATTAGAATTTTTTAAGATCATTTAAGAAGTTTGGGTATAATGTGTGATGATATTGCATGTAATTTGTTTGTTTCTTCACTATTTGATGAATCCTTGTCTTAGTAATAAATATTTTTTCCTAGCTTAATTCATTCATGGAAAGAGATCCAAGACTCTTTTATATAAATTTGTTAGATTCATTAATTTGTAAGTGCATTTTAGATTTTAAAAAAATGTTTAACAATTCTCATTCATGATTCTTAATTCCATTGATTTGTGTATTTTTCTAAATTCTCATGTGTTTGACTATAGTATTCATTACAATGGCTCCCAAGGTGAAACCATTAGAAGATGCCTTTAAAGAGGAAATTTCTCTTGTTTAAAATCTTATTCCTCAATGATGTAATTGTGCATGTTTCCCCATGAATTTTAATTTAAACATAAGTCTTATTCTGCTTTTTTGACTCCTCTAGTTTATCAAAATTTTAATTTGAATCATATATATTTTGGTTAGCTTGTATATTAACTATGCACATCTATAGTTCATAAAGTCACTAGTGCTTCTCCTCATTTTTTATGTGTATCTAATGTATATAATTTGGCCATGACCTCCCTAAGTTATATGAGTTTCTAGTGAACCATCATGTGTAATAGATTTTAAATTAGATGATGACAAGAATTAGAAGCCTTTAGTCTCCTTACAACCTATTACGATTAGTTAAATGAGTGGATTAGGTAATCTAGGTGAATATTGTGTTATTTCATGCCTATATTCCCTCATGACATGAAATCTTTAGGTTCTCCTATTATAGATATGTGTGAAATGTTTGATATTTCATCATATGTGATTGACTTGGATGATGTTAGGGAAGTTGAGATCTCAATTCCCTTGTTTCTCATAAAAAAAAGAAAAATCCCTCATGCTAAATATTTCTCATCAAATTGGCATGAATTCATTTTGTGACCAAGCTAATCAAGATTTTAAGTTGTTTCATGAGACTAATAATTTTAGTCTATGCAATGCCTTTTTATATTGTGTAGTGATTCACATGATGACATAGAATGAATCATTTTAAATCGACCACCCAATGGGGATATTCTGGAATAATTATTTTCTAGCTTTGATTTTGATTTTGTTAAGAATATATAATAAAATAAACTAAAAATATTTTGTCACAAGTAATGCCACCCATATTTTTCTTATATTCAAGTAAAGAAGTAGATGATTCCTTTAGTTTAAACAACATTGATGACATTACTAATGATAATCATAGTTTTATTTCTATCTCTAATGAAGAGGTCTAGTGGAATTAACTGTTCACTAATAATTCTAGACTAAACCCTTGATAGAATCTAAGATCAATGTAGAATATAAGACATTGATTTAACAAAGAGACATTATTTTCTAAGTACACACTAGTATAAGTCCATAATTTATGGTGTTAGACCATAGTTGTTGATAACAGATCGAAGTATTTCCCTCCATATTTATGTTCCTTATTTAGCTATTATAAAATATAATATTATTAGTCCTGGATACTTATTTAATCTAAGTCGATTTGTGCTTATTTTCTTGAAATTACTTAATTAGCTTAGGTTAACCCATATGGAAAGCTTATTTTCCTTCATAATTTTGTTGAACCCAATGGGTCTTACATGAAACAATCTTCTCTTTAAGTTTTTTTATATAATAAGCATATTTAGATCTGCACTTTTTTAATATTTATATTTTATTTTCATATTTGAAACTCCTTAATTTTTTTTGGATCAATGATTACTTTTACATTGTTATATATTTTAAATTAGGGGTTTTTATCTATATTTTACTTTCACAATGTAGTCTTAAGTTTATGCACTAAGAAAATAAGGAACCTTGTTTTGACCATATTCTATGTGTACACTATATAGTGTAATTGAGAAAGAAAAGGAAATATAAGATGAATTCATTTAAGGAATATACTTAATATAGTGAGTAAAATATTAAAGTGGGAGAAAAAGGAGTGAATGTATTAACATGAATGTTTTAGGAAGTTAGTCATTACTTAGTTTGGGATTTTGAGAGTGGGGGAAAAGATAAGTACATATAGAATTAGGAAATGGAGAAATGAAGGGAAATTTCAAAGAAGTGATTCAATCTTGAGCCATGTAGACTAATAGAAAGGGATAGAAGGCACTCTAGATCAAGAGTTTGAACCTAGAGTGACCTATAGGGAAGATTGGTAGGAAGGGAAAAGGAGCAGGAAATCTTAATCAAGTAGAGTGAATATGATTTTTTGATGGATTTATTTGCTTCAATTTTCTTTTGGTTTGATGGATGAGAGAAATATATTTCAACTTACATGATTTATCTATGGAATTTTTTGATTTTCTTTTTGATGGGGACATGTCATCCCCATGCAACTAGAAAGATGCATGTGTTCATCACTAAAGTTTAGAATAAGCAAGTATGGAGATCATGAACGTGGAATAATGCTACATGATATGTGTTTCTTTTAAAATGCAAAATTTGATGAGGAAAGAAATTATTGATTTTCTTATAAGTATCTATGAGTCACTAATGATGTAAAATTTTATGAAATCTATTTATGATATTGAAAGGAAACATTAAATGAATAAACTTCACAAATAATTTTCTTTAACAGCCAAGGTTGACTATCAAATCTAGCAGTCTTCACCCCCTATGAACAATGGGTATGGATTCAATTATACAACTTTCCGATGGAATATTGATCATAGGAATTTCTATAGAAAATTGAAAGATCTCTTGGAACCCTAACTAACATCAATGTCGGTATTTCCAAAGTCGATTCATATTTGTATGCAAAGATTCAGATTGTTGGGTTCAGTGAAGCCCAAATATTCTAATTTAAATGGTAGTTTCTCTCACATTCAAAATAGTTTCCTTTTTTGTAATGACTTCTTTTTGGCAGGTATTCTCTAATTTAGAAGTTGACCGTTTTGATGGATTTTTTCCATTCTGGAGATGAGATTGAATTATAAAGTTGTTGTTGCTTAAATGTAGAATGTAATTTGAGAATTAATAAAAGATATAATCCCTATTGAAAGTGGACTTAGTCTTTTAAGATGAACCACTATAAATATTGGTGTTTCTCTGTTTGTGTTTGGTTTTAAAATTCTGATTTAATTTTCTATTTTTCTTTTCAAATTGTCTACAAATCCTTTCAACAATTGGTATCAGAGCCTGGTGGAGAAGCTCAGTGTTGGAAATCGATGAAGAATTTCTGGAGCCATGGACAATGTAGAAAAATTGAAGATTGAAAATTTTGCAGGTTAGAACTTCAGTTTATGGAAGGTGAAAATGGAGTTGTTGCTCATCAAGCAAGATATCTCAAATGCATTGGCTGGAAAAGCCAAAGGGTAAGGTTCTTTATCAAACAAAGATTGGGAGAAACTAGACAAGAAAGCAAGAGCAACCATTTTTCTTTTGCAATCTAGCAATGTTTTATTTAATGTTTTAGTTGAGAAGACAATGCAGGAGTTGTGGGATAAACTATCTTCAATGTACAAGATGGCATCGACTTCGAATAAGGTATTCATTATGAAAAAGCTATATAATTTGAAAATATGAGAAGGGATTATGTCTAATCATTTAAATGAATTCAATACATTAGTCACCAAATTGATTTATGTGGGCATTGATTTAGATGATGAAATCAAGGAAATTTTATTACTGTGTTCTTTACCGAATAGCTGGGAAGGTGTGGTGATGGCAATTAACACTTTGTTGGGTGCCAAAAGTAAATTAAAATTTGATGATGTTGTAGCCACTCTTCTCAGCAAAGACATGCAGAGAAAAAATTAGGAACCCTCATCTGGTGATGCATTAATTGTTGTAAGTACTAGCAATAGAGGTAGAAGAGAAGAAAGAGGCCAAAAAAATAATAGAATAAGGTCAAAATCTGCACATAGATCGAAGTCCAGAGGTAAAAATGGTGCTTGTTGGTTTTGTGGCAAACCGGGTCACACAAAGAAAAATTGTTGGAATTATAAAAAGGCATAGGACAAAGTCAACAATAATCAAGTAAACACTATAGCTGAAAAAGATAATGGTGTTTTGGTTTTGGTTGCCGGTGACACAACTACAGATTCGTGGGTGCTTGATTCTAGTGCTTCTTTCCATGCTACTTCATGTCGAGAGGCTTTTACAAATTTCAAAGAAGGCACATTCGGTAAGGTTTTTCTTGGTGACAATAAGGAATGTGAAATTGTAGGTAAGGGTGACATAATTTTGCATTTGAAAAATAGAAATTAATGGATTTTGAAGGATGTGAGATATGTTCCATTGTTGAAACGAAATTTAATATCAGTGAGCTAGCTTATTGCTTGTGGATGTAATGTTAAATTTTCTCTAGACACTTGGAAAGTAACCAAGGGAGTTTTGGTACTTGGAAATGGAAAGAAGTTGGGTAATCTTTACATTTTAGAATGCCATGGTGAAGTGGGAGCTGCCATGATAGTTATGGACAACAATTCTGAAATTTGGCATAAGAGGCTCGAGCATATGAGCAAGAAAGGGCTTGAAGTTATGCTTCAATGAGATCAACTTCCTGGCTAAAAATCAGTTGATTTGGAGTTATGTGAGCATTTCCTTTATGGAAAATAGAGCCGCACGAGCTTCTTGAGGCTAGGCCATGAACATAAAAAGACTCATTTAGAACAAGTGTGTGCTCAGACATTTTTGGTCCCATGGAGGTAACCTCTTTTGGAGGTGCAAATTATTTTGTTACTTTCCTTGATGATTGCACTCACAAAGTTTGGATTTACATGTTAAATATAAAATCAGAGGTGTTTTCAAAATTTAAAACTTTTAAGGCTCTTATTGAAAACTAGATTGGGCATAAAATTAAATGTCTTAAAACTGATAATGGGGGAGAGTTTTGCTCTTCGAATTTCAATTTTTTTTGCAGATAATGGCATTCATAGAATTAAAGTGGTTCCATTCACCCCCCAAGAAAATTGTGCAATTGAGAAGTTGAATCAAATGATTCTTGAGAGAGCTCAGTGTATGCTCTCCAATGTCAGTTTGGGGAAAGAGTTTTGGGTAGAGGCATGTAATATTGTAGTTTATTTAATCAATCACGCTTCTTCATCTCATTTGGATTTTGATATCCTGGAGGAGAGATGGCTTGGGAAAATAATTTCTTATCATTACTTGTGTGTGTTTGGTTGTGAAGCATTTGTGCATATTCCCAGGGAGAAGCGAACGAAGCTTGATTTCAAATCAAAGAGGTGTATTTTTCTAGGCTACGGTGAAGATCAATTTGGTTTCAAGTTGTGGGATCCCGTCAACAAAAAGATTGTCCACAGTCGGGATGTCGTGTTTAATGAGAAAAATTTCCCAATTTTTCAAAAACTAAACACACCTTCCAATGATTCTATACAGTTTGATCTGTTTGATAATGGCACAAATTCAATGCATGTGGGAAATGTTAACAAGGGATAATCTGTTATTTTTCATCCTTCTATTAATTTTTAATTACTTGACATGCTTCATAGTTCCCTCTCAATTTTTCCTCACAACCTTCTACAATGTCTACTTTTCCTCCAAATTTTTGTGCATAGGTAGCTAATAATCAAATGGCATCTTCTATTTTTTAATCGCAGCCTCCAACAAGTATTAAGCACCCTTCACATGTACCTACCCACTCAAACATTAATTCATAGCCCTTAGTCTCTTCATCGCTACCCTCTCTTACTTGTGTGCAGCCATTGGTTGTTGGTGCCTCTCATCAAGTCTATGTACAAAATCAAAATTCTCAAACACAACCTTTAAATACTACGCTACCTCCACCAACACATATGCAGCCTGTGATAAGCTTATCGAACCCTTCAATAGCTCCATTGCTGCATTTAAAAATCCAAACACAACCTCTAAACATTGGTACACTACATTCAAATGATGTTCCTCCTAATACTCTATCCACGCATGCTCCCTTGGACGGTCATTTTTCAACACAGCCTGCTCTTGAGTCTTCTCTACCTCAATATGACTCTATGCTGCCATCCATTGTTAATATGCCTTCATCTTATTTATTGCCTCTCCCAACTCTTGGATAGGTTCAGGGAAATTTATTGCCATAGGCATTTGAGGTATAGAGGGAAAATATTGGTCGACCTCTGCAAGAACATGGGAGTAATAGTGGAGTTAATTTACAGTCTGATATAGAAAATGAAAAATAACAATGTAATTTGCAGCCAACATTGGCTCCTCAATTACATAAATCTACTAGAGAGTGGATACCTCTAGCCAAATTTGATGACTATGAATTATTTCTTTGTGATGAGGCAGAGCCTCCAACTTTTAAACAAGCTTGCAAAGATGCAAATTTAGTGAAATGGATGGAGGCGATGAATGAAGAAATGGAGTCTTTGCATGCAAATGACACATGGGATTTGGTTCCTCTTCCCCCAAATCAGAAATCACTGAAGAATAAATGGGTATATCATTTGAAAGAGGAAGATGGAGGTCATAAATGTTACAAGGATAGGTTGGTTGTGAAGGGTTTTTCTTACCAAAAATGCACACCATTCGAGCAGTTTTGAGCATGGTAGCTATGTGCGATCTTGAACTGTATCAACTAGATGTAAAAAACAACATTTCTTCATGGAGATATTGAAGATGAATTATACATGAAATAGCCTGAAGGTTTTGCACAGCACGGTAAAGAACATTTATATTGCAAATTGAAGCGGAGTTTGTATGGGCTCAAGAAAGCCCCGAGGTAGTGGTATCTCAAATTTGATAACTTCATGACTCAACAAAATTTCACTCATTATGAATCAGACCCATGCATTTATTACAAGAAGCTTGCTAATGGTGAGTTTGTTATTCTTTTACTTTATGTTGATGATATGTTGGTTGCTAGCACTATTGTGAGGATTGTTCATGAGTTGAAGCAACATTTATTTCAACGTTTTTTCATGAAAGATCTAGGGGCAGCAAAGAGGATTCTTGGGATGAATATAATCAAGGATAGAAATAAGAGAGAACTCAGATTATCTCAAGAAAAGTATATTCTTAAAATCTTAGATAGATTCAATATGAAGAATGCCAAATCTGTTAGTACTCCTTTGGCTGATCATTTTTGCTTATCCTCAACTATGTGTCCTAAAAAAAAGAGGATCAAGAAAAAATGAAGGGTGTTCCATTCATCAGTAGTTGGCAGTCTCATGTATGCCATGATTTGTACTCATCTAGATATTTCTCATGCAGTGGGAGTTGTGAGCAAATTTATGAGTAATCCAGGTAAATCACATTGGTAGGCAGTATAGTGGATCTTTAGGTACTTGAAAGGAACTTCCAATCATGTTTTATGTTTTGGTGGTAAGGACACTCGCCTACAAGGTTATGTTGATTCAGATATGGCTGGAGATCTAGATAAGCATCGTTTTACTACCGGTTATGTGTTTACTTTTGTCGGGGCAGTGACAAGTTGGGTTTCTCGGTTGCAACAAGTGGTTGCACTTTCATCTATGGAGGCTGAATATATTGCTCTCACTAAAGGGGCAAAGGAAATGATATGGTTGCAGTGGTTGTTAAGTGAATTATGGTGTAAGCAATTTATTTTTACTCTATTTTGTGATAGCAATAGTTCTATTCACTTGGCCAAGAATTCTACCTTTCACAATCAGACAAAGCATATAGAGCTATGATATCATTTTATTCGCCATGTTATTGATGAAGGTAAATTACAGGTGGAGAAAATTGACACAAAGTTGAATCCAATTGATATGTTGACAAAGGTAGTACCTATGGAGAAGTTCTAATTTTGTAGAGCTTCTCTCGGACTTGTCCAACTCTAACAATAAACATGCAGTGGGGGGATATCTCTGAGCAGTTATTTGGTCTTCAATTGGGATATTGTTGGGTTCGGTGAAGCCAAAATATTCTAACTTAAATGATAGTTTCTCTCACATTCAAAACAAATTCCTTTTTTAAAATGACTTATTTTTGGAATGTATTCGCTAATTTAGAAGTTGACTATTTTGATGGATTTTTTCCATTCTAGAGATGAGATTGAATTATAAAGTTGTTGCTACTTGAATGCAAAATGTAATTTGAGAATTAATAAAAGAGAATCCTTGTTGAAAGTGGAGGTAGCCTTTTAAGATGAACCACTATAAATCTTGGTATTTCTTTGTTTGTGTTTGGTTTTACAATTCTGATTTAATTTTCTATTTTTGTTTTCAAATTGTCTGCAAATATTTTCAACACAGATCATGACGATCAAGAAAATATGTGATGAAATTTGGTTACTTATAGAACAAAAATATTGGAAACAAAAGATTGAGATAGAATATTGCAAGATTTTTTTATCTTAGATGTCGAAGTAGGGCACACAATGACTATTCCTGCCCCGAAAACCAAGGTCAAGAATCTCTGGAAGTCAAAGATTCTGCCCCTTGGAATGAATGTAATTATTGCCAATTATAAAAGCCCACTGCAACCTTTTATGACTGAAGGTGTTATGGAGTCAAGCACAAATAGGGAATTTCTAAATCAAATCAAGAGCCAAAATAAATACTCACCTACTAATCCTTCCCCTCCAAATTTCTCGAACTCTCCTGAGGTAAATAAAACTATGAAGTGTAATCCAAGACTGGATGTGGCCATCACCAAACCA
>VDFB02000003.1:267047209-267175475 GCA_007258455.2 Sequoia sempervirens | reverse complement strand
CCCCTACCCTATACCCTAAACCCTAAACCCTTAACCCTTAAACCCTCTACCATCTACCATTAACCCTTAGGTCTATGTGTACAAAAATTGAATATCCGATTTGTAGAACTAAAATCATACCATTACAAAACATTTTAAAATGTTTTTCAAATCAGATATTAGATTGTATCAGAAATCAGATTATAATGGATATCAGATTTGTGGGCCATAGAAAAACCCCATGTGGGTCATTTTGTGCATTCCAATGGACCCTACATTCTGTTTGTAGGCTTTGCAAGTGACAAACACGCGGTTTCAGATGGGAAGAGACAAGATCAACTTTTTGGAGCATCTTCTACTCAAAATTTTCAAAAGCAATGATTTTTTAGCATCTTTTATGAGGTATAATGGGGAGCAGCAATCGTCGGAAGAAAAAACGTAAGAGAAAGATTACAAAAGAACAAATTGAAGCATATAGACAAAGAGATAGAGAAGGTCATAGGAAGAGAAGACAAGGTATGTTAAATATTGGTGAACTTGACCCCTATGGTCTTTCAAGTGAAGAGGAAATTGAATATGTTTAAGGTGAAAATGTTGTAATTGAAGATGTTAAACATGATAATGAAAATGTTCAAGGTGAAAATGTTGGATTTGAAGATGTTGAACATGATATTGAAATTGGGAATGAAAATATTGAAATTGATAATGAAAATGTTCAAGGTGAAAATGTTGGATTTGAAGATGTTGAACATGATATTGGGAATGAAATTATTCAAATTGATATTGAAAATGTTCAAGGTGAAAATGTTGGAAATGAAGATTTTGAAGGCAAGAGGTCAACACGAACTGTTTGGTTGTGGGCTAGAAGACTTTTCAACCAAAATTTTAGCGATAAGACATTGACTAAGCAATGCCAACTTTTTGTACAATTGCTAAAGATGCAAAAGATGAGACCTTTGCTAGCCAAATTGAAGATTTGTGTGAACAAGAAGACTGAAAAAATTCTATTATTGTCAAAAATATTTTTAATGCTCTCAAGTCTATTGGAAAAAATAACAAGGAAAATGATAAGAGAGCTGCTTGGAGAGTCATTACAACTAGCCTAGTAAGCCATCAATTGAAAAAGGCTCACTTTATGAGACAAACTTGTATTGATTTTGACATAAATCATAAAACTTTGGATAGAGCACTCACAAGAAGAAAAAGAATAGATGATCCTTTTCAAAATGATACATGGGATTTTACTGAGAGGCTTCCACATGTTGATAAGAAGCTTACCAATAATGTAAAGCAGGCAATTCAACAATTTTGGCATGATAACTCTAGAGTATCACCCAATGCAAAGGATGTTTTAAAGTTAAGAATTGACAATCGAGACCGTACACTGCATCCTAAACATTTCTTGGAATCAAGCCAAACTATGTTGTTCAAAAAATTTAGTGAAACACATCCAAATATGGAAATCTCGCAAAGGAATTTTGAAGGTTTGAAGCCATTTTATTGTGTGCCTCTTAATATTCGTAATACTTGTTGTTGCAAATACCTTGTGGAGTTTTCAATGTACCATGAAATATTATGCTATATCCGTTCTACTTTGCATACTAATGAAATGTTGCAAGGGTGTGGTGGAATGCATCTTCTGAAATCATCAAGGGACTTGCTAGATCTATTTTTATGTTCTAGAGATGATGGTTGCTTTTTCTATAGAAATGATTGTTTAAATGTGAAGTGCTCACAATATGGTGGCTTGTCAAAGTTTGTTCAATGTTTTCATAAGAGTTTAGAACATGAATTTGGAAAGAAGCTTGTTGAGAAAAAGAGATATGAGATAGTCAAATATACTTTACAAAGTGGAGATGAAGGTTCTAGATGTGAGTTGGTTACAAAAGAATGCAGTGTTGTTGATTTTATTTTAGATTTTAAGGACAATCTTTTCTACAAGTATACAAGGCATAGTCATAGGTCTTAGTGGTTGGATCAACAATTTAGGATTTGTAAGGACTCCTTTTTGATTGGAACTATTATATCAGTGGTTGATTTTGCAGAAAACTACACATTGAAACCACAAAACAAGGTACAATCTCAGTATTACAATTCCATTCAGATTGATATTTTTGTCCACATAACGTTTAGACATGCACCTGATAGTACAAAAGAGGATTGAAAGATAATTAGAGAGTATCATTTTTATATGAGTGATGATAGATCTCACTCATCCGAGTATGTCCAACATTGTTTTGAGATTTTTTTTGAGTTCTTGTAGGAGCATGATATAGCACTGGGCTGACATATCATTTGGTTAGATAATTGCATGGGTCAATTCAAGAATGCTCGTATGTTTTATTGGTTGAGTAGAATACATGTAGAGAGGGGTGTACCTCATATTTGAAGTTTTTTTGAAGCTGGGCATGGGAAAGGGGAGCATGATGGAGTAGGTGCATGCGTAAAGAGAGCTCTAGTTAAGGAGCAACTGAAGATTTCAGGAGAAAAATTCAACGATGCATGTTCTATTGTTGATTGGTGTAGTTCAACATTGTCACAGGGAGGGACACTCGACTCAACAGTGTGTAGATTCTTTTGGTTGGTTGAGGAGGGTACAGTGGGAGGTAGATTGGATTGTCATACAATCAAAGATTCTTCAAAGATGCATTCATTTCGAAGCTCAAATGCAAGCACATGGACCATTTGGACACGAGAGTTGGCTTGTTTTTGTCAGAGTTGTATTCAGCTCGAGTGGGATCAATGCGAGTCAAATGAGTGGGTGGATACATGGGTTCCACAGTATCTCACTCCTTTATCTCAAGCAATATCCATGACAAATGACACAGTGGAAAGTTCAGTGGATTATGTCTGGATTTCAGATCTACTATAGCCAGGACATGTTTTTGCAGTTGTTGCACCACAAGGGAATGAAGAGAGATCAAACTATTGGTTGGCTCGATGTGTGCAGGTAAAGCATAAGCTAACACAACCGATGGAAGATGATGATGGTTTTGTGTATCCTACAGGTTCAGTTGTGGTTGTAGGAACTTTGTTGCAAACATACATGATTAGAAAAAATGGCATACCTGCATTTGAAGACTACGAGAAACACATAACCATTCTCATGTATTCGCACCTTGTTATAGCAACAAAAGTTAAGTTGTTGAAGCATCATGCCAGACCAAAGAAAAAACAACTATGGACACTTAGTAATGTTGATCATGAAGCGATATTGGATACTTTTAAGCAAAGAGATGAACCTTTAGGAACACTTGAATAGCATTTTCAAGAATGGAAGGTACAATGCTTACGTTCATTATGCTTAAGTTCATTAGTGTTCTTTATTTAATACTGATATTTTGTATACTATTGCAATGCGGGTGTCTTTAATAGTGATATTTTGTATGCACTTTTGTGATATTTTTGGCACGATTGATCATGGACCTAATGCAACAATAGCCAACTTTGATCCTTTCAGAGAGGTATGCGACAGATTACAACAATATAGATTGGTTATTCTAAGCATCTTTTATAGTTTGCATTACCATCTCATCATATTTTGTGTCATTTAGAATAATATAGATTGGTTATTCTAAGCATCTTTTATAGTTTGCATCACCAATTCATCATCATTCAGGTTGTTTAGATTAATATAGATTTGTTACTCTAAGCATCTTTTCTATTGTGACAATATAGATTTCTCATTTTCCCACTTTTGCGATATTCCTGGCATGATTGATCATGGACCTGCTACAACAATAGCCAACTCTGATCCTTTCAGAGAGGTATGCAACAAATTACAACAATATAGATTGGTTATTCTAAGCATCTTTTATAGTTTGCATTACCATCTCATCATCATTCAGGTTGTTTAGATTAATATATATTTGTTAGTCTAAGCATCTTTTCTATTGTGACAATATAGATTTCTCATTTTCCCACTTTTGTGATATTCCTGGCACGATTGATCATGGACCTACTACAACAATAGCTAGCTTTGATCCTTTCAGAGAGGTATGCGAGAAATTACAACAATATAGATTGGTTATTCTAAGTGTCTTTTATAGTTTGCATTACCATCTCATCATATTTTGTGTCATTTAGAATAATATAAATTGGTTATTCTAAGCTACCTTAATGGTTTGTACAAGTGCTTGTAAGTCCAGAATGTGAACATACTACTATTGTGGAAGACTATGCCCTAAATGCCTCCAATAGGCAAATTTTGTAAAATTTGAATTTTCAAATGTGAAACAAAGTAAAAAGGTCATAACTGTGTATGGGCATAATCTATATCCACTGATGCTTTTTGAAATATGTGTCAAATGTCTGGAATTGTATAAAGGGTATTATTAAAATGTAAAGGGGTCTGTATTTTGGAAACTCATAGCTTCAATTAGTCATACAGGCGTATGCTTTGTTACTGTTATTGCAACAATTCTATAATAACTTTTTGTACTTAATCGAGTTGCAACCAAAGGTTTTCTTCCTAGTTCTTTCCTATCGGTATGCTCGTTTGAACCAGGTTTTGTAATATCTCCTATGTATATATAATAAATTATAGTGGCTTGCCACTTTTTCTCCTCAAATCCAACTTGGGTGCAACTTCATTTTTAACAACCTTTATGAGGTTTTTGAGGAAATCAATGTTTCCAACCTTTCCACACCCTATAAACTCATCAAACATGTCTATTAGGAGCTGCAAAAGCTTGATCCAACCTTAAATATTGTTGTCCCCACATTTCATTGACATTAACAAGTTGTAACCACCATTTTCCACCTAATTTCACTCATTTTTGCCATGTATGGCAACTCACCAACTCAAGTACAGACCTTTCCAGCTCTCTAAACGCACATAGTCACCTTATATAGTCCTAATAAAATCTACCATGGCTATACCATCCAGCTACAAACCGTACAATAGATGGAATGGCCTTTTAGCACTTTGGACTATTAAGGGAAATTGTCAGTCCAATGTAGCTAAGAGTGATTCGGCGTATTTGGGTGCAAAAGAGGACCATCCCTAGTGTAAACGTACCCATCTAGATGTGTTGGAATAGTCCATTTGGTCATACGAGTTGCTGAATGAAAGTTGCACCACTTTGCAACTTTACACTGCTTGCATCTAACAACTTTTCCCTCAACTAAAAAACTTTCCACCACGGGAAAATGCCTCTGAGATAGCAAAAACTGAGAGAGGTTATTGTAGATGGGACAAATATGATCTCATAGCCTCAAATGGAGAGTTTGTAAATGTCATGGTTTATGAGAAATATCCCTTCAAAAATTGTTTCCTTTTACGCCTTTGGACTCTTAAGGGAAATCGTCGGTCTAATGTAGCTCAGAGTAATTTGGCATATTTAGGTACAAAAGAGGACCATCCCTAGCATAAACGTACCCATCTAGATGTGTTGGAATAGTCTGTTTGGTCGTACGAGTTGCTGAATGAAAGTTGCACGACTTTGCAACTTTACACTGCTTGTATCTGACAACTTTTCCCTCAACTAAAAACTTGCCACCACAAGAAAACACCTCCGAGATAGCAAAAACTGAGAGAGGTTATTGTATATGGGCCAAAAATGATCCCATAGTCTCAAACAGAGAGTTTGTAAACATCATTGTTTCTGAGAAATAGCCCTTCAAAGATTGATTCCTTTTACGCCTTTGGACTCTTAAGGGAAATCGTCGGTCCAATGTAGCTCAGAGTGATTCAACATATTTGGGTGCAAAAGAGGACCATCCCTAGCATAAATGTACCCATGCAGACATGTTGGAATAGTCATTTTTGCTCGTACCAGTTGTTGAATGAAAGTTGCACCACTTTGCAACTTTACACTGCTTGCATCTGACAAATTTTCCCTCAATTGAAAACTTGCCACCACAGGAAAACACCTCCGAGATAGAAAAAATGAGAGAGGTTATTGTAGATGGGCCAAACATGATCCCATAGCCTCAAACAGAGAGTCTGCAAATGTCACGGTTTTTGAGAAATAGCCCTTCAAAGATTGCTGCCTTTTAGCACTTTCGACTCTTAAGGGAAATCATCAGTCCAATGTAGCTCGGAGTGATTCAACGTATTTGGGTGTAGAAGAGGACCCTCCCTAGTGTAAATGTACCCATTTGGATGTGTTGGAACAACTCGTTTGTTTGTATGCATTGCTGAATGAAAGTTGCACCACTTTGCAACTTTACACTGCTTGCATCTGACAACTTTTCCCTCAACTTAAAACTTGCCACCATAGGAAAACGACTCCGAGATAGCAAAAAATGAGAGAGGTTATTGTAGATGGGCCAAACAGGATCCCATAGCCTCAAATGGAGTCTGTAAATGTCACGGTTTCCAAGAAATATCCCTTCAAAGATTGTTGCCTTTTAGCACTTTGGACTCTTAAGGGAAATCACCGGTCTAATGTAACTTGGAGTCATTCAAAATATTTGGGTACAAAAGAGGACCATCCCTAGCATAAAATTACCCATCCAGACGTGTTTGAATAGTCTATTTGGTCGTATGGGTTGCTAAATGAAAGTTGCACCACATTACAACTTTACACTGCTTGCATCTAATAACTTTCCCTCAACTAAAAAACTTGCCACCACGGGCAACCGCCTCTGAGATAGCAAAAACCGAGAGAGGTTATTGTAGAAGGGCCCAACATGATCTTGTAGCCTCAAATAAAAAGTTTGTAAGCATCACAGTTTTTGAGAAATATTCCATCAAAGATTTATGCCCTTGCACACTTTGGACTCTTAAGGGATTTCGTCGATTGAACGTAGCTTGAACTGCTTCAGATTTTTTGGGTGCGAAAGGGGACCATACCTAACCTAAACATAACCACCCGGATGTGATGGAACAGTCGGTTAGGTCATACGAGTTGTAGAACAAGATTTATTTATGCACTTACAAGTATTTTTCATCCTCCAACTGAACTCCAACGCTGATTTTCATGTGAAAAAAAGCCATGAGACCATAGCTTGTTGCTTTATTTTTAATGGAAACTATTGGGAAGCAGAGTTAACTTCTTCACAGATTTAGCATTTGAGATTGCAAGAAAACATCAAAATGGCTAGTGTACTAAATAAATTCTTATGATTTATGAAGAATGCTGATAACTCTACTCAGTTGGCTTCTTTTTTCAAAATCATGCAAAATTGAACCTTGGCATCAATAGACTCTGTATATCAAGCTACCACAATTTGAGTTTCAATGATGAATATTTATCATGCATGTTTTAAATGACATTCAAGTTTATGGTGGTTTTTTTGTTTATATGATGTTATGTGATATTCTAATCCTAATTTATGCTTCTAGGTTGCATATATATATATATTATGTTTACATTTTTTTTTTACTAATGAACCCAAAATGAACCAAACCACCCCCAATTTTTTTTTAACCAAACTGGCGAACCGAACCCTCGAACCCGAACCTGAACCCGAACAGGTAACTTAGTTTATAAGTCATTTGTTGGGAGTTTGTCAATTTTTTTGTGTGGGGGAGAGTCTTAAAAAAGGTTGAGGAAGTCATTTTGGGGATTGATAAATGTAATTTTTTGAAGAATCAATAAGATCATATATAGTTACTTTGCAAAAATTATGGTTTCTACAGGAAAAATATGTGTTTTCTCCATTGTTCAACCCCTAAACAACAATTTAATGGCTGCATAGGATGTGGAATGAGGGGGAAGAAAGCCTGAGACCCCTTTAAAGTTGGTTTGAGTGCTTTATTTTCATTTTTTGTGAGTTTTGTGCCAAGTTTTCTCAAGGTGGGTAGTGAACCCAGATTTTGCATTTTGAGTAAATTATGAATTATTGAAGCCCTCCACCTACCGTACCTTTCATGTGGCTCAGTGGAGAGGCTGGGTACAATATGATTTGAATGTGTGCAGGTCCATTTAAGAAAGGGGAAATGATTTGTGAGTCTTGGAGTTGCTATCCTAAGAAAATCATTGCTTAAATTGCATGAAAATGGAGCTTTTAGCCTAAGGTTTGTTAAAATCAATTAGAGTCAGGGAATCTCTTTAATGTTTAAGAATATTGGGGTCATAATAGAGGTTTCTAAGTCAGTGGAATGGTCAGGGGAGTTGTGCAAGTGGGAATTTCAATAAACCCTATGCATTTGCATGGTAAACGTACAGTTTCATGGGACAACCTACTAAAGGACCTGTAGGTGCAAAATAATATTAGAATTTGTTGTTTTATGACACAAATCAAGATTGTTTGATGTGTTCTTGTGAAGATCAAGTGTTTAAAGGGAACTCACTTTATGAAAGACGGCTAATTCACTAGCCTAGGATAGGGGTATGTTATTGGTTCTCAAATTTGGTCCAAAGGAGTCAAGGGTAGTTTTCACATATGTTTTCATCCCCACTCTACATCAATCCATAGCTTGTTTGAAAGCACTTGTTTTAGGATTTTAGCCATAACAACAAGCCAGTGAATTGTTTGATAAAAAGCTCTGGTACACATGTATGAAAAATGTGGTAGCATAGACAAGGCAGTGAACTGTTTGAAAAAATGCCTCAAAGAAATGTGGTCTCATAAATTTCCATGACAAGCAAATGCAATTGATAGCTGCTCCTAGTTATTATTTATGTAATGTGAAGTAATTGCATAACTGCTTAGGTTGACTTTGTAAAAACTATATTGTAATTGAATTTTTTTCATCTATCAGCATCTAGTTGTTAGTTATGCAATGTGAAGTAATGCTTTGAGTTTGAAAGATGTGCAATGCAATGTAATCAGTGATATGAATATAAACTACATAATACAACCATTCTTTTTTATGCTATTGTACATTGATATTTAACCATTGCTCACTTGATTAAATTTTCAAAGAGTTTAATCATGCACATGAGGAAGAAATTAAATTTTGATTGTCAACTTCTATATATCAAATTATCCAATAATCTTGAGTGTATCTCCATATACAAAAATGGCATCAAGCCAACTCAAACAAATTTTTACAAAATGTGGCATATGCCATCTCGATGTCTATTCAAAATTTACATGCCAAAATGTCTATCTCATCCTAAACTACTAGTGGATCATCAAAATGGAGCCTCTTTGAAGCACTTGTTGGCTCTGAAGGTAGCTGCACAAGAAAAATTCAAACCACAATTGAGATTAGTTATACTATATAATTTAAAATTGAATAATTAACATCAAAATCAATATACATTGAATTATAATTGAACTCTAAAATTGAAATCTTGATTACCTGAAATATCAGTCTCTTCAAAGGGTTAGGAGTCCTAGAATATGCCCCTCTTAAAGAACCAACCAAACCAACTTTTGTAATGTCAATCTATATATGTTAACAAAAACATAAAATTGATCCAAGTTAGCATACAATTGTCAATAATAGGAACATATTTACCTAACACAAAATAAAATAAACACATACCTCTTTAGGCTGATCTTTTTCTTTATCTCCTTTAGGTATTTCAACACCTCCTTCTTGAGGTGTTTCAACACCCACTCCTTGAGGTGTTCCAATACCTACTTCTTCAGTCGTTGTGGCAATTGTCAACAACGATGTATAGCTCACAACTGCCAATACATAAAAATGACAAGTACATATGAAACTACCAATCTATGTCAATGTATGTATAATCAATATAAGATCTTAAAAATCTTAATTCAATTGAATTTGAGTTCAATTACCTTCCCCTTATCTAACATTGCACCTCCATAGTCTAGACAAGGTTGCACCTTGCTCACACTAGGTATTTCCTACAAGAGGAAAATAAGATAAACATATAAGTTATTATATAATTTCATTAATGACAATTCAAATGACAAGCAAGTATATTATAAAAAAATGTAAATGAGTGAGTGCAAAAATATATACTGTGTGCGTGTCAAGGCCAAATGAAATGGCCCTAAGGGTGCTATCAGTCACCTATGTGAGCTCCTCCTCAGACATCAACTGTTAAATAGACCATGTAAATAAATATTAGTACTTTATACTATCTCTTATTAATATTCATTTAAAAACAAATGCAAGTTATGAATTTACAACTTAAATCTTACCTGTGTCACTATTCCAATGTCCCCCTCTCTAGCAGGAGAGGACTCTGTAGGGTGTGCTCCACTCCCCTGCGTCTAATCTATAATTTCCACATCATGGAGGTCATAATCAGAAGTGTCCAAGGGATGCTTAGTGGACTATGTAAGAGGACCCAAGCATATTTGGTGGCACATAGAGCAAGTATGTGGAACACAAATATGTGGACTTGACGAGGATGAGGCAACAACACTCAAGCCATTTCCAACATCACCAAAATGTGGCTGAGCTACCGTAGAAGCATGTGAAACCAAAAGACCACTTCAAGAGTGAATAGCCTGGATAGTTTGTGTGGCCGCATCCTGCATAATATCTGGATGATATACTGGAGGTGGCAGAGGAAGGGGAGGAGGGGGAACATATGGACGCGAGACTACTCTAACTGCCTCTAGTCTATCCTGGGGTATAACCTCCACCGATGCCCTAGAAGGGTTTAATGTCAAAGTAATTGACATGATGCCCTAACACAAACTCAGCATATAATTTTTTAATAAAGTAAAATGGTATATCACAATTGTTGTTTAGTGGTTTATCAAAAACCATAAACCAACGATCCCAAAAGTTATCTACAATTTTTCTATGCATGCACCATTTTATAGAAATTTTTGGTTTATTAACATTAACTGGAAAACTAGTGTGGGGTTAGCAAATAAAGAGGCTATTTGGGCTTTGGTTATTCTGAGATCTTTCACATCATCGTAAGATAATCCACATGCGTAATATTCCCTCATGTCTTCTTGCCATGAATGAAAGGCATTATGTTGGGTGGAGAGGGTTTCTATATTTTTAATTATTTCCTTCAATGTGTTTGACATCTTAGATAACAAGGGATTCTCGTATAAACATCAGAAATGCCCCTAATTTGCTGCAATTTTTCACCAATTAAGTCTTCAATTGATGGTTGCAGAGGTGGTGGAGCATTTGGCATTTGTGCATTTTCATTCTCAGTTGGCGAATCATTTGGAATTTGTGTATTTTCATTCTCAGCAGCCATAATGCTTGATTAAAGTTAAAAACTAATTAATCTAATTGAAATTAGACAATATAAATGAAAATATTGTAAAAATACCCTAGTTTTTTAAAAAAATCTAAAAAACCCTACTTTTTAATCAAAATCCATATTTAAAACATTCATTTTTAATAAAAATCCATTCTAAAATCAATTTTTTCATAAAAATCAATCAAAAACCCAATTTTGAAAAAAAATCCATAAAAAACTACATGAAACTATACAAATCTAATTTAAAAATTGATTAAAGAAAAAAAATCCAAAAACTAACCTTTCAAATCAGATATCTACTAAATCGGATATCTAATATTCGAAAATCCTCCTCACTGTGCGCCTGCGGCCTGTGCAAATGGTAAATGATTTTAACAGCCTACAAATACATATATATATGTGCCTCAAATCGGATATCTGATATGGAAATCTTGGTTTGGGTATTGCTTTGGAGCAATGTACTAACACCCAAGCCACAAAAAAATCAACTCGGCGTTTTTACATTTTTGGGTCAATGAAAAATGTAATTTTTTTCCCATTGCCACTTTTTGGCCCATCATGATCCTACACATACCCTTCAGAGGAATATTTTTCAGGAAATGATCAATTAGGTATTTTTGATACAAGATGCATCAACCAAACTATTGTGAAGGCTTTGGGAAGAACAAAAAAAGGGAAGGGCAGGAAGTCATCTAACAAAAATGTGAGGAGGAAGCCTTGGAAAAATGCCTTTGAAGTGTCAAAACTTTTCTCTCTAATTCCAAGTGAGAAGATGTCTCCCTTGGAGAGTAATGAGGTTGATTACATGGAATGTCAGGGACCTCTCAGCCCCTGATAAGAGATGCTTGGTTAAGCATCATTTAAACAATATTAGTGCATATATAATTTTCTTTCGGGAAACTAAGATTAGTGTTGTTGAAGGGGATATATTTTTGAAGTATCGCAAACAATGGAGTAGTTTTTTCTTGCATTCCCATGGTTTGGTTGGGGGTCTAGGAATATTGTGGAGGCCCAGCTCTATTTCAATCTCAATCACTAAGTCCCACCAAAATCGGATCTTAGGAATGAAAATATACAAGAATGTAGACCTTGGATTCCCTCTTCTCAATGTTCACGATCTTATTCATACTTAGGAGAAGTTGGGTGTTTGGAACAACATCAGCTCGACACTAAGATATTTGGGAAACATGTTTATTATGGGGAGTGATTTCAATGCCATCTTGGATCTAAAATAAAAAGGAGGTGGTTTAAATAAGGTTAATGAAGTTAGGCTTGATTTTATGGAATTCATGGATAAAATTAAGGTTGTAGATTGTGTCCCAAAAAATGGGGTATACATGTGGACCAATTGAGGGCTTGGTTTTACCAACATTTCAGAATGATTGGACAAATTTTTCTTGGGGATGGGGTGGATGGAAGAAAAACTCTCACATGATTCAAATATCCTCCCAATTGTAGTCTTTGATCATTGCCCCTGGTGTTATTAGAGTTCAAGTTGGGAGTTAAGCTTGTGAAAGGTTATTTCAAATTCAAAAGCATGTGGTGGCAAGATGCCAATATGTTAAAAACCATAGAGGTTTGGTAGAAGGAAAGAAACTCCTTGAAAGGAACACTAAGATTTCAATTCATGAAGAGATTATCTATCATAAAAAGTAAATTGAAGGAATGGAACATAGATTGTTTTAAAAATATATTTAAAGAGAAGGAAGTGGTGGAAGCTGAATTAGAATTGTTGAATTATAATCTAATTCATTCTAGGATGTTCCCATATGATTTTATCAAAGATAAGATTCTAAAAGAGAAGTTCGTTGAACTCTTGGTGAGGGAGGAAACATTCTGGTGAGATAAAGCTAGAGAAAATTGGTTATTTGTCAGAGACGCCAATACTAAATTTTTCACACCTCAACTAAAGCTCACTAAAATATCCCTTGCTAGATATAACCCAAAAACTCAATTTTGAACATTTGAGATTTCATCAAATGGTTGACATGTAATCTGGTCTGTGACTAATATCTGAGTGTGTATGTGTTGTTTGAAGCCTTGTTGGTGTGCTTAATGTTTCCAAATTAAGAAGAACATGCATAGAAATGATAAACAAAGATTGCATAAACATATAACATGAATTCCACTTCAAAATTTTCCTTCAATCAATCTATATCAGGTTTGATTTACAATAACAAGTCTGATATAAAGTTATCAGAGTTGTAACAACACTATTACACCCCATACAAATGAAAGATTTATATTCCCAACATGCCAAGAACACACCCGATGATATTTTGATGGTTTCTTTTGACAATATAGCTCCAAATAAACTTGGTGTGGCTGATCTAGACCTTGAAATAAAACCAATATGAACTTTAGTAACTAGCTATAGGCATGTCGACAATGGCCAAACTGAATTTTCTCCTTAGTGATTTGAAAACCCTAATTTCCAGCTAGGGTTTGAATAAAAATGACACCCAAATAACACAACCAGTTGGTGAATGCACTAAAATGATGATATCTACTGATAAGAAGCCCTAATCTGCAATCATATTTTCATAACTCATTGCTGCAATCAATTTCTAACTGCAAATTAACCTGTGATGAAGTCTAATGATGCCCAAATGGAAACCCTAGGTAGATTTCCCTATTTTGTGAACTAGGTTTTTGTCCAATTGACTATCCTCCGGGGGATTTCATCCTTAGAAGACTTGTATGCTGTTGAAACCCTCTTCAAGAGCTCAAACCTATAATTTTATTTTGTCAAAATGAGAATAGAATGCCCAAAAATGAGCCCAAGAAATTGCTTTATAACCTCCCATGAGCTTTTTTTTATAAAAAACAATAAAATAATCCTCCTTGAGGGTCTTTCCTCATCAAAAGAAAGGGCCATTTTTTTAAAAAAACTTTGAGTTACTAGGATGGGGAACTTTTCACTATTCCTTTTATAATTTTTTATTACTATTCACTTTTCACTATTCCTTTTATAATTTTTTATTACTATTCACTTTTTACTATTCCATTCCGTTGACCTATGAGAACCTTAATAGTAGGCTAACCTCCACTATAGTCTGAGCTGCCTAAGGAAGGGATATTATAGTCCTCCCTTCCCGAGATTGCTTGTCCTCAAGAAGTCATATGCCAGTCTGCTACTCCACTCTGATATACATGCCATATAACCATAACTCCTATAGCAAATCACCACGATCACTGAGTACCAATGCACCATCCATGTCAATACCTGGATCCCAAATCATCCCTACCCATTCAGCTATAGATATCCATCATAATACAAGCAACACATACCATCCATCTATAAGAGGAGGCCATCAAAACGACATGGAAATCAACTTCCATATGCACATGAAACAACTCATTAGGCCCCAAAATTTTGTCGTAGCTTAGGTCTAAAGAGAGAACAAAGTCAAATGAGTCATCATACATGTCAAAGAAACCCATGTCATACTCCCTATTGACCCCATGAATGTGCTTCCAAGTAGGATAGCTACTATCCCATAATGAATTAATGGGGATGAATTCAACAATCAACAAATAGAAAGCTGCCATACTATAACAAATTGGTGACATAGCCATAGATGAGTTATGGATTCCTTCAGCACCCATCCAAGGAAACCTTTGAGTGGCTGGTCCACTATGAGTGTTATCACCAAAATCAACAACCTAAAATTTTGGAGTCCCCATTCTATTATCCAAATGACATGTCTCATTAGCTTCCCTAGTGAGTAGGGGTGGAAGTGGCTCAAAGAAGCCATCAACATTAAATTTCACAAGGCTACAAAAATAATCATTGTATGATTCTTCAATATGTTCAACTCCTACACCATTTACCTTGTCATCTTGTGCCCTTAGAATAGCTGTTATACAAGACTTAATTTCTAGCTGATGCAAGAAGTGATTATGCCTACTCAAAATTAGACAAGGATCAACAATCTTCCTTGTTTCCCTTCCAATTGGATAGCCATTCTTCTAACTCTACCCATCTATAAATGGTTTGTTCTTATCAACTCCAAAACCTCTTTGAAGGGGTGTAAATATGGATAAGAAATACCATGCTTTATTCCTTTTTTCCTTTCCTCATTTTGGCCTATCCAATTGATATCTTTTTTGTAGTTTCCCTCCATCCTTCTTATCTTGTTATCATGGAACAAAAAAATAGTATGCAATTTGTATTTATGATTTGTGCCAATCCAAGTGTATGAAGGTAGGAAACCATCATTAGACCCATTCTCAACAAAGACATGGTGATTTCCATCATTATAAACTATTATAAACATTGTTGTATCAAAACTGAAATCATACATCTCCATACCTAATAATGAAGAATCACAATCAAGCCATGGAGAATAGTCTATCCAACAATCCACATACTCCCATATGGAATCCTCATCAATATAAAATTGTGTCAACTCAATGGTTTGACCTAGCGTATCAAATGGAACCAATGTACTTTGTAAATCTGAATTACCTCCGTCTACATTGCCACACACATGCATGTCATCAATGGATGGCCCATGATGATCAAACAAAGCTGATTTCATCATTCCTTTTACCATCTCTAGATGTTGTTTTTCTTGACCATCAATTAGCTTATCTTTCCTTGCTCTTGCTAGCCAAATGTTACAATTCTCTTGAGTCTTTTCCACACCCTCAAAAGGTTTGATATACAAAATTAGATTGTGTAGTGCCCTATTTTTCAACATAATTACCATAACCAACACTCTAATTTTGTATGCCATCATTAGTAGACCACAAGTAACTATCATCCAAAGGTGCTAGCATGTCTATTTCATGAGAATGCAAAACCATAGGACTACTATCCTCAAACAAATAAGATATAATGTCATGCCAATCCATAAATTTGTCATCAATTTCAACATTCAAATGCTTACCAACAAATGTTGGTTCAATACAAGCCTCCTCACATGCAAATGGTAGGTCTTCATGAAGAACGTCATGACCCAAAGTTATCATTGATTTGGATGCTATTTGATGAAGCGAGGTATACTTGAGGGATTTCATAATCACTTGTTTCCCATCATGTATGAAACTCAAATCCATTTCTTGTAAATCTTGGATGACCCTTTGTAAAGAATGTATCCATTGCATACCAAGTACAATTTCATTGCTCTTCAAATCAAGTACATAAAAGTCATCACAAAGGGTATACCCATCAAAGATAATTCTAATCTTACTTTCTTCTTGCAAAGAATAGTAAGTCCACCTGCTATAGTCACATCAAAGCCCTCAAAATATTCACAATGAAAGCCTCTTTTCTTTACCAAACCATCATCAATGTAGTTATGTGTAGCTCCAATTACATTGTGATCTCTGTCCTCCATATGCTTAATCTCCTCACTAACCAAAATGATTGGATCCTCACATGGGATCACTCAATGGAGTGTCTCAGCCGTCTCATGATCATCAATGTGTGAAGGACAAGAAGCAACATGCTTGTGTGTGAAGTCCGCATAGATCTTTATCCTCTCTTCCCTTATGGGTGGAGGGTCATTAACTAAATGTGTTCCCAAACTGAAGAGTATGGGCATCATGGATATGAGTTAACTTCTCTTTCATGGTCCTCGATGCAAGTGAAAAGAGGTGATCTCTATCTGCAAGAAGGTGTACATAGTTGTTTTTCATCTTGATTAAAGCTTCTTGCAACACTTCATGATCCTGGGGCCTATTTTCTCCCCACAAATATACCACCATCTCATAAATGTGATCAAAATGGGATAAGGCTGCCATGATCATATCCTTCTTCACCTTTAGCTGATTCATCAAGGGACGTGAATGATAGGACTTTCCTTCCTCACACAAGATCTCAGTTGTACCATCATGTTCATCAACATATTCAAACAAGGGATTATCATGATAAGAGTGAATTGGAATCATATCAATAGACTCATGCCTCTCTACATTTGCTAATATAGGATATAATTAGCAAAATGAATTTCCCATCACATACTTATCTTCTCACTTAGCATGACTAGGATCCTTATCTCCACAATCTTCATTGGATTCAAACTCATATGAGGACACTATACTACTATTCAAACTTAGAAAATGAATGTTGATCATACCTTTCCAAGGTGCCTTGGTTATCTTCTCCTGCTTCTCTCTTCATAGTGGGTGACTCCTCAAGAAGTGCTAGTCTAGGAGGAGTTGTGAGCTGAACATAATATGCCTCCTTAGTTGGTTTAGGTGTCCCGAACTTGCTAGATGCTTCCATCTCTATGGAAGCTCTATTTTTATATTCCCACCAAATCCATGGTGTAAGATTTATGATGAATCACACATTGTCAAAGTGGATTATCTTCCCATTTGGCAACCTCCTAGTCTCTTTGAACAACTCTTCAATGCAATGAATCTCAAACATCCTCATCAAATGCTCTTCTATTGTAAACATGTGTGTAAAATTAGGGGAGCCAAGGTTACTATAGGCTGACATGCCATGTACAATGCTAGGAATTCTAATCTCTCCTTCATGTTTCTTGATGGTTAGGGATCCACAAGTTGTTCCATCATCATCAACTGATGGATGTGATGTCAAGGTACATAGAGACTCCTTCTCAAGTGGCTGATCTTTGTGCTCAACATGAAAACCATATGATTCTTCTTCCTCCAAGCTATGGTCTTCACATGATGACTGAATTTTTCTCTTCTTATCCTCACAGGTAGGCTAAAACACATATTTGTTCTCTTCTTCCACCATAGGGCCATCATAAGTTGACTGATTTTTGTTCTCCTTATGATGAAAATCAAATGGTAACGCATCTTCTTTCCTTTCTTCTGCATACCCTGCAAGTGGCAGATCCATTATGGTGTCTTTTTCAACTTCATGGTCCTTATGAATGTCAATACCTTCATCCATCCTAGGGCTTCCACATGACTGAATTTTGTCTTAATCATGAACATGGATAGACTGAAACAAATCTTCTTTCTTTTTTTGTTCTTGCTCATTTCACTCTTCACCTTTCCCAATGCTTTCTTTACTATCATATGATATTTTGTTCTTTTTCCACTATTGATATGGACTTGAAAAATTCAAGTCATCTTCATCCTCATTCGGTATACCCAAAAAATTGTGTAAAGGAAAGGATGTATTGTATCTTTTTAGGAAGGGAGTGATAATTATGGTAGTTGCTCATAATTGCATCATGTGTTTCCATGGCATGAAGTCTCTTACTTGTACTTGTAGTTGGAGAAGAAACCTTAGAGTTCCCACTTTTCCTTGAAAGTAAATCATCTAAATGCTACAATTTATGATTGATCTATTGTTGTGTTTGTTCAAGGTCTTTCATTATTTTCTCTAGAATAGGTGCCTTTTCCTTCTTTGGTAGAGCAGGAAGGAAGGTAGGTAACAATATTTCATCCTTAATTCTAGCCATAAAACTAACTCGCTATCCAAACTTAAAAGGAATCCAAACTGATTTCACCCAACAGGCTGGCAGGATTGTGGCTCTGATACCACTAAAATATCCCTTGCTTGATATAACCCAAAAAATTAGTTTTTAACATTTGACATTTTGTCAAATGGTTGAAATGTAATCTGGTTTGCGACTGAATTCTAAGTTTGTATGTGTTTTTTGAAGCCTTGTTGGAGTGCTTAATGTTTCCAAATTAAGAAGAACATGTATAGAAATGATAAACAAAGATTGTATAAACATATAACATGAATTCCACTTCAAAAGTTGTCTTCATTCAATCTATATCAAATCTGATTTACAATAATAACAGGTCTGATATAAAGTTATCAAAGCTATAACAACACTATTACACCCCCATAAAAATGAAAGATTTATATTCCCAGCATGCCAAGAACATACTCGATGATAGTTTGATGGTTTCCTTTGACAATACAACTCCAAATAAACTTGATGTGCCTAATCCAGACATTGAAACAAGACCAATATGAACTTCAATAACTAGCTACAGGCATGTTAACAATGGCCAAACTGAATTTTCTCCTTAGTGGTCTAAAAACCCTAATTTCTAGCTAGGTTTTGACTAAAAATGACACACAAATAGCACAACCAGCTGGTGAATGCACTGAAATGATGATAGTTACTGATAAGAAGCCCCAATCTACAATTATATTCTGATAACTCATTGTTGCAATCAAGTTATAACTACAATTAATCCATGATGAAGTCCAATGATGCCCAAATGGAAACCCTAGGTAGATTTCCCTATTCTGTGAATTGGGTTATCATCCAATTCACTATCCTCAAAGGGATTTCATCCTCAGAAGACCTGCATGCTACTGAAACCCTCTTCAAGAGCTCAAACCTACAATTTTCTTTTGGAAAAATGAGAATAGAATGCCCAAAAATGAGCCCAACAAATTGCTTTATAACCTCCCATGAGCCCTTTTTATAAAAATAAAAAAAAATAATCCTCCTTGAGGGTCTTTCCTCATCAAAAGAAAGGGCCACTATTTGAAAACAACTTTGAGTTACTAGGATGGGGACACTTTTCACTATTCCTTTTATAATTTTTTGTTACTATTCACTTTTTACTATTCCATTAAAGAAAACTTTAATATTTCCAATTTATCCTTGGATTCATCAATTGAACTCCAACTGAAAGGCTCATAAATCTCCTAGCTAAGCTCCACCACCCTCGGTTGGGTCCCCTAACCATTCTTCTTACCTATGGGAACCCTAATAGTAGGCCAACCTCCACTATAGTTTGAGTTGCCTAAGGAATGGACATTACACTCATCGAGTGAAGAACAAGATCGATGACATCAAACTACCAATGATGTGTCTATTAACAACAAAGAGAGTGTAAAAGAAGATGCAATTAATTATTTTAAATCTTTTTTTGCTAGTTATCAATCATACAACAAAGACCTCTCCATCCTTTCTTACATCCCGAGATGTATCTTGAATGAAGAAAATGAAATATTGACGGCTCCATTTACCTTGGAAGAAATCAAATCTATGACTTTCCATGTTGGCCTTAAGAAATTTCCCAAGCTCGAGGGATTCCCTACCAAATTCTACAAGAATTATTGGCCTTTCTTGGGTTTAGGCATTTAGAAAGTTGTAGAGGACATCAGGAAAAGTAAAAAAATTGTGAAAGACTTGAATAATATAGTGATCGTCCTCATTCCAAAGAAGGATTTTTTCCAATCTTTTGTTGACTACAAGCCTATATCACTATGTAACATAATCTATAATATTGTAATGAAATCCCTTGCCAATAGATTGATGAAGTTTATGGACAATGTCATCTCTAAAGAGCATAATGGATTCACACTAGGCCATGAAATTTTAGATAGTATTATTACCACTTTTGAAACCATTCATTCCATTACCAATAATAAAATGAGAGGTATGTTGGTGAAATAATATATTAGTAAGGCCTATGATCAGGTTAGATGGAACTTTCTCATGGATATTATGAAAAGATTCAAATTTAGTGAGTCTTGGTTAGATTTGATCTATTCTTGCATATCCACTCCGATACTTGATTATGGTTAACAGATCATTATGTGGCTTTTTTGGGGCCACCAATGGATTGCATCAAGGGGAGCTAATTTTCCCCTTCCTCTTTGTGCTCATGGCCAAAGCCATGGGTAGACAGTTCAAACAAATTCAAGATGAAAATCTCTGGAAAGGTATCATGATAGATGATGGGATAGATCCCTTCACCCATAGTCAATTTCCTATGATACACTGCTCTTTGTTGATGCTTCAATGAGGGGGGGAGAAACTATTAAGAATTCTCTGGACTTTACTCATCCTGTTTGTGTCAGATTCTAAACAAAGACAAATCAAAAATCTTCTTCTTCAACACTAAAAAGGTAATCCAAAATAAAATTACAAAGCTTCTTAGATTCTCCATCTCTGAGATCCCCTCAAAGTATTTATGGGCCTCATTATTTAAAGTCACTTGTAAAATGATGCATTGGGAGGGCACAATTAATAAGTGTAGAAATAAGTCTTCCTCTTGAAAGAATAAATGGTTTACTCTAGCTGGGAGGATTCAAATGATCAAGTCTATACTATCAATGATTCCAAGATATGCAACTTCTTTCCTTCGAATGACAAACAAAGCTTTATCAAATCAAGAAAGATACCTAAAAAAGTTACTATGGGAAGGCTCGAAGGAAGACAAAAAAAATCCCTTTAATGCACTACAATACAACTTGTCTTCCCAAGTTTGATGGTGGTGGGGCCTTAGAAGGATGGAAAAATAGAACTTGGCTTTAGGTGCCAAACTGACATGGAAAATGTATTTCCACCCAGATAAACTATGGTGTCAAATAATGCAAATTAAATATTTATATTTCCTAGACCCAAGGAGGATCTTAATAGCTTGTAACTATCAAGGCGGTTCAACAACTTGGAAATTATTATGGGAGAGCAGGAAAATCATAACAAATCATCTCACTTGGAAGATTGCTGATGGGAGGAAAGTATATTTTTGGTATGATTCGTGGAATGACCACAAACCTTTATCAAAACTAATAAATATTATCGATTAGATCGAAGGTGTAATAGATATAACTGGGAGGAATGTTGTGAATTATGTGATCATGGTTGATGAGGAAGTTGAACTCAACTAGAAATGGATAAAATCAAATACTCTACGGATAGCTAGTGAGGTGAAGATTCAATTGAATGAAATTCTAAACTCCTATAAATTTTTTCCTTTTAATGAGGAAGATGAGACCATGTGGGCTAGATCAAAATCTAGGGAGTATTTGGTGAAATTAAGTTATATCATTCAGTCTCTAGTAAGTGATGATCATAGATGGCCAATCAAACTATTATGGCATAAAAGTATTCTTTCAAAAGCTAGTTTATTTCTCTAGACTACACTCCAACAACAGATCCTAATAGGGGATTGTTTGATTTGGCTTGGAATAATGGGTCTAGGATTTTGTGTCTTATGCCACTCAGAATGTGAATACTTAGATCATATCCTTTTGAATTATAGTCTCTTTGTTGTTAAATTTTGGGATTGGTTGCAATCTTCATTGGGTTGGCAAACCCCAAGGTAGGGAGATTTACTTAGTTTTTTGTTAAGTTGGCCAAAGAAGAATTATGGTGTTTGTAAGGATATTTAGTACATCACCTTGTCTATGCTCATTTGGCACATTTGGAAGGAAATACATAAAATAATTTTTAGTGATCAATTTATTTTGGTGGAGGAAATAATTAAAAAGATTGAGGAAGGTATTTGTAAGGTGGTAAATGTGAAAATTACCCAAAAATTTTCTCACCTTTCTCGGTGGTATGAAGATATTCAGAAAAATAGGATAGACTAAATGGCCAAGTGGCATCTTCTCCTACAAACAATATGATAGAATAGAGGAAAAATGGACAATCCCTACCACTAGAAGATTTAAACTTAATTTCGATGGGGATACTAAAGGAAACCCTAGTCTTGCTGGATCTAGATGCATCATTATAAATGAGAATAGGGTTATGATTTCGGCCCTCTCTAGAAGCTAAGTGTTGCCACTAACAATGAGGATAAAATGGAGGCTCTTGTGAAAGGTCTTCAGTTATGCCTAATGAAGGGAATCAAGGATGTGGACATAGAAGGAGACTCAAATTTTTATTAATTTCCATTTGTAGTTTAAAAAAAACACAAAATTGGAAGCTTAAGAGATGGATTTAGAAAATTTGGAATACTCTGGGAGCTTTAGACAACTAGACAATGATTCATGTCTAAAGGAGGCCAACTCATCTATCAATGTATTGGAAAATATTAGGGTTCAAAAATACCAATGCGATGTGTTACATGATTCAAATAATATCATGCCAATTCTACAAAATATTGTAGACAAGGAGAGAACCAAACTTTATGACCATGGGTAAATCTAAAATGATTAATTCAATTGATACATAAAGAGAATTTTATTGGTCTAAAGATTAAGAGATGCTTCGAGATACGGCGTATCACATGACATAATTTTTGGCTCTATTAGCCCTTGGTTTGGGGGATTGTTTTATATGATCGAGGGAATGAGCTTGTTGGTGGTTGGTGTCTTGGGAATTTCATTGAAAATGATTTTAGCAGTATTTCTACAGGTTTTGAACAAAAGTTAGATTCAATAATAGTTTAAGGATTTTGATCACATAGGGTATCTCACATGTGGGAAAATAAGTATTGGCATGAGAAAATTTGTGTGGGGTGGTGTGTGAGTATTTGTAGTTGAGAAGGGTTGACTAATTTTATAGACTGTACTGATTCAAGATAGATCAAGGCATGTTGCTATCAAGGTCATTGGGGATGTTGTGTAAGTTGGTGATCACGCTCATGATGTATTAGTTTACGATCACCATCTTTATTTTCGCTATTCCAGCTTAGGGTGCCTAGTTGTGGGGCATTTGACTTGGGAGGTTTTGTTGAGAATGTGAAGCCCAATAGTCACATGACCTTTCACCTTCTTTTGTCTCTTCATTTGATGGATTTCTATTCATATCTGAAGAGAAAAACAATTGTATAAATATATATGAGTGCAAACCATGCATGTAAATGATTACGGATAATAGAAGATGTTCCCTGCTTTCTTGTGGATGTAGCCTTAAATGGTGAACCACGTAATCACTGTGTTATGTTCTTATTTTCTATCTATCTTCTTTTTCATTTTTTCTATTTCATTATGTTTTATTTTTTTGTTTAATACTCAATAATTGGTATCAAAGCCATGGAAAAGTATTCAAGAAAGATGGAAAAGGATTGGGTGTTAGATCCCAAAGTTGGGTGCTTTCATATAGTGAAGAGATAGGCCGAAGTGGGAGTTTTAGATGATGAAGTTGATTCTATCATTGAAGAATTTCTTGGAAGTTTAGATTTAGTAGATAGTAATGTGAAAGTGCAACCTGAAACAAGGTGTCATGTTCATTGGTGGGATGGATGGAAAAAAGAGAAGGATTTGGCTGAAGAGGAGGAGGATGCTAGGTTTGTTTCCTTCTCAACTCTTGTTGTAGTTGTGCCTGCAATTGGAAAAGAGAAAGAAGATAGAAAAGAGGGTTTGAAGCAATCGTTGGATAAAGGAGAGACTATGGAGTTTTCCTTCTAAGATGGGGAGGATTCCTCCCAAGGAGAGAAGGATGCAGTCTAGAACTAGGAAAGAAAAGATGAACCTAAGAAAGAGGCTGAGAATTGAGAGGATTACCTGAACATAGAAGTTGTGATCCTAAAGGAAGAGAGTTTGATGCCTAGAGAGCAAATTTTTTGTATGGAGAAGGAAAAAGATAAATTTGCGAAAGAGTGGGATTTTTCTGGAAAGAAAAGAAATGAATAATTTGTTGGTTATTTTTTATTAACCAAACTTAATCTTACAATTTACCTATGAACTTTCTAGAACTCAATTATTAGTAAAATTAAGGATTGTCCAACACACGGGAGATTTGATATGTAAAGTTTTCTCCCCTACACTTTGGGCTCTATGAAACCCGAGAGGGTAATCCCCAACAATGTGTTTATAAATACTGGTGTGTCTAGGTATTAAACACATAGTAAATAGATGATTCTCCTTAAATGTTTGAAAAAAAAATACCCTAAAGGTTTGGGTGACCTTCATGCCAGTGCCTAACTCAAACAAGAGAAAATGTAATTCCTTAAATTTCATACACACCCACAATAAGATTGATAAATAAGTTGATTTAAACTTTGTGATCAGCTATTGAATTGGTCACCACAATTGCAACATAATTACTTTACTCAAACTAGTGCCATATTCTTGGAACAAGTCAAACCTAATACCCAAATAATTAGATAACAATTTTTAAATAGGATAACACCCAAAGCCTTGAAAACACTGCATTACAGTATTCCCACTTGACATTTCCACCATTTACTTCTTACTAGCATCCTCATACATGACTTATATCAAACCTACTATTATATTAAAGCATTTATATCCATTCATTGAACTGGTAAGCAAGAATAAAACAATACATCTATTGGAAACCAATAGAGAAAAATAAGATAACCATTGATTATATCATTCATAGTTTATATAATCTTTACATAGGGGAGTGAACTATAGAGACTTTATACCATTCCATTGTATATGCTATAAGTATCATTATCAGAGAAATATGTATATATTGATTGAATTCATCCCTAAAACATATTACTAGAGAGTTCAGTATTCTCTTCTATCTTTGTGTGGCCCCTTCCAAGAAAAAACTACACACTGACCTCTCTTGTAATCAGCCTTGAAATACCTTTTATAAGACAAGGGAGCGACAAGCATCGAGCAGAATTACACATTTCATTTCACTTTCATTTCAAAATGAATTTCACCAAAATGTGAAAATATTCCCCAAACAGCTACAAGCAATCATTTGTAGGATAGGGTAAAGCAAAAAGAAAAACTCCAAAAAATGTTAGTCAGAGAAGACAAACCAACCTTCCAAAATGTGTCGCTGTCACAACACCAAAAACATGCAAGTTCACACTAAACTAGGAACTGTCACCATCAATATCGAATGAATAATTAAACCAAAACCCATATCACAACAAACCATCCAAAAGGAAACTAGTCAGCACAAAGGACCAAAAACCGAGCACCAACACAGAAAAGAAATGGGGTGCTACTTTTCCTTGTCATTGTAGACACGTAAAATGTACCGATTGACATTGTGCATCTGATCTTGACTACTAACATCATTTCATCCTGAATCATCCTTTGGTCTAACCATTTAATCAAGTTTCCTTATTTGATTAAATTCATCAATTTCCTTCCCTTGATTAAATAAATCAGTTTATTTAATTAAGTCTCTCTCTTTTGTTAATTAAATAAATCATCTGATCTAATTATCCCTATTTAATTAAATAATCAATTTTATTTGATTAAATATCTAAAGTCTATCTATTTAAATTAAATAAATTAAAACCTTATTTAATTTGATCTAACATCATCTCTTTAATTAAATAAATAAAATAAATTATTTAATTAATCTCTTATCACATTCTTCTCATTATTTGATTTAAATAAATCCTAAAATCTAAGTCAAATAAGTCACATCACCTAATCTCCTATTAAATTAATTAACTCTTGATTAATTTAATTCTAATTCATGTCCCATCCTCTAGCTTTTCCCACTTGCACTTGAAAATAGATTTAATTGATTTATTAAATCCTCTGTTTTCCTCAAAAAGACATCTTTTGGAATATTCCTCCAAGTTTGAATCTCCCTCCAATTTGACATGTACATCTACATGTCTCTTGCAAAGGTCAAACTAAGCATTTAACTCTCAAATTCAAATTTGAATCTCCCCCTTTTTGGCACATTGGCCAAAACTTGCACATTCCTCAACCTATCACAATGTGACAAGTGGCTTCATCTCACTGGTCAAATCATTATCCCACGTTGCTCTATTTTGAGCTTTCTTCCAATTTGAAAATCTATAAATGAAAGCTTCATTCTTCATCAACCCATCCACAATCTTCATGCAAAGTTACTCTCTTCAATTGAGAACCTCTGCAGGAGCCCATGAATAGCTCCCATCTCAAAAAGTTTTAATTGTAATTGTGGAGCAAGTTACAAGTTAGGGGCATATCAATTATCAACACCCGAAGGGGAACCTCTATAGGAGCCCATGAATAGCTCCCATCTCAAAAAAATTTTATGCCTAAATCTTTCAAGGTATAGAACCAAAAATCCAAAAAGTTAGAAAATGTCCTGAAAAAATGGTTACCTTGGCAAACACCTAGCAAAAACGTGTCTTGGTAACAACAAAAAAATCCAAAAAAATTAGAAAAAGGATTGAAAATAGTAAAGAGAAAAAATCATCCTCTAGTGAAAACCACTTCGGTGGCACTTTGGGCAAGTACCTTAGTGAAAACCTAGAAAATAGGCGCCTTGTGTAAATAAGCACTTTCCATCCACCAGGATCTCTACGGCTTGATCTACATCATCCATCCATTATGCTTCCATCATCTATCGCATTCAGTTCTGCACCCATCAGTCATCCACTCACATCCGCACCATAGCTTGGTCTTATGTTTGCATCATGATCCTTCCTAGTACTAATTGGCCCATCCTCAAGGTCAGCTTGTCCTACCTTTATCGGAGTAGTCTATTGCATCACACTAGGGGCATCTTCTTATCGGATCAGATTCATGTATATTCTTGAAGTCTTAAAAATTAGAAAATCCAAAAACATCAAAACATATCAAAATCCCAAAAACATGTCAAAAAGTTAGTCAAAAAGTCAAAAACAAAGTCATCTTATCGAACTATGTCGTCTTTGAGCTTGAACATAGGAAAGGTTGATCTTTGATCATCCCCTGAGATAATTAGGTCAGTCCTATAGGAGTCTGTCATAATAAACTGACATCTCATCATGTATATCATTATCTGTAAATCGGTCAGCTCGTCAGTCGAACTACGTGGTCTCTGGGTGTATAACGTAGGAAAGGCTAATTTGTTGATCAGCCCTCGAGGCCCCTAGGATAATTCTTTAGGTTAGTCTCTTGGTCAAAATATTAGAAAATCCCAAAAACATTAGAAAATCAAAAATCAAAACATTCATAAAATCTCAAAAAATACCAAAAATAGCCTCAAAACATCTCAAAAAGATCAAAAACATCCAAATATTTGAAAAAAAATCCATCCATCTCATCTCGCTTACACCCGCAATAACATCACTCATAATAAATGATCGTCATCCTCAACCTTTGGTAAGATAGTCAGAAACAAATCTAGCAGGTCAATAGTGAAAACTCAAAATCGTCAAGTCTTAGGTCTAAGTCAGTATGTAAGCAAGTTGGTCAACTCTTTGTGTCGATAACTCATCATCCAATTGGTCCCATATCAATCATCATTTGAAAGAACGCTTTGGATAAACGAAATGACATGCTGCCATCCACTAACATGTCCTAGGATGAATCCTTCCTACAATGGGCATTATCTTTTGGCAAGAGTTTCGGTTCTATCTTTAGAAAACATGTCCTCTTTTGGTTAGCGGTATTGAAGAACATCAGCTTGTTTGTTTACTTTATCTTTATCTTTTGACTTATCTTATTGCACTCATTCCAAGGACTTCTCGATGATATCCGAACATAGGATCTAGAGAAATAGGAATGGGGCAACGATCAATATCTTTTGTTTGTTGTGCTTGTTGGATGTTCTTGTAATATAACCTTGGAAAATACTTGCTTTGTTAGTTATGTATGGAGGGTGTTTTGAACAACTTGTTGACTATTGCATTGAAAGGTTGTACCTTTCCATTTTTTGGCCCGAGGTGTTTGAAACGTCCAAAATGCATCCTAGCAAGGTTTTCGTATGTCAGGGGTGAACAAGGATACTCCTATCTGCTTGTCAAGTCAAAGTCCATCACACTAGGTACAACGCCATCCTAGTTTTCTATACCTTGATGCATCGTACCATGTGTGTTATCAAACATAAGGAAATTGGCCCTTTGAAAATCCTAATTCCTCGACAAGAAATCATCATCATCATCATTTGCATGTTCATCATCTTGTGTCTTGTTGAAATGACTTCTCTTCTTGCTCATCGCACTAACAAGGTACAATGACAGTTGATCATCACCGTCATCGATCCTGCATCCACAAATCATTAGCATATCCCATCAACATATCATATAGGAAACATATGCATTTCATTTCCATCATCATATAGACATGTTATTATAAGCATTTTTTATAGATAAGCACATCCATTTTTATTACATTGCATAACATTGCATTTATCACATAAATCATTGCATAACATTCATTTTCATTTCATAACCATTTCACATTACCACCTACTGCATAATCATACATAATAGGCACATAAGCATTATAAGCTAATCCATTGCATAAATACTCACACACATTATGTTCATATTACATTACACATCATCATACCACTTTGCATTAACATATCGTTGCATCATATTAAATGCATCACATACATTACATTACAATTTAATATGTTTAGGATAATAATATTTGTTATTCTAAGCATCTTAAAAAAACCATCTCATTTGCATCATATCATGACCATCGCATTCACATTACATCATCCATTTCATCTCATAAATAACATCATAAATCATTCATTACATAATTCATTGCACATCATTATAAGCATAAATAGGAACATACAAAATTCATCACATACAAAGCATACATCCATCCATAATCATTTCATTTTATAAGCATAGTATACACCATATCATTTTGCATATTACATTTCATATCACATATCATCATCTTAAATGCATCATCATATATCATCCATTCACATCTGCATATCATAAATTAATGACATAATCTAGATCTATTGGTCATAATCATTGCATAATGCATATATCATCAGAAATAAATGCATCCATAAAAGAACCATAACATCATTGCACATCATTTAGAAGTAGAATCATCCATACATGCATAAATAAATGGTACACATCATATCGTATCAAAATTATCATCATATCATATATATCATCAATAATATACCTATCATAGTACAAGAATAATCAGATCACTGTACATGTATGTCAATCAGTACACAAAGGCCCATTGGGCTATAAAAAATGAGCCCATAAGGCATAAAAGTGTCATCTCGATCAAGGTCTACCCATGTATGTTGCCCTCGCCCCTGTCATCATGACCCTTTGCTGGTCTATGGCTGGTCCGCTGCGAGTACTCTGGGACCTGTCCTGCTCTGGGTATGGCCTTATGATAATGCATCTGATAGTACTTGGCCTCTCAGATGACATCCCTATAAGACCTAATAGACACTATACTCTGAGAGGAGGAGGCTACCATACTCTCTAACTGTTGTCTCCCGCCTAGCTCTGTGGCTACCTATAACTCTGCAACCTATCTCTGTTGAATTGTCTCATCCCTCTCAGCCCTCATCTGCTCTCTCTCAGCTCAAGCCTGATCCCTCTCCCCTGTCAAGGTCTGCACTTGTGCTTGTAGCTGTGCAATCAAAGTATCTTGGGAATCCACCTGCCCTACCAGCTGCACTGGTGGCTATGCTCATGGAGGCTATACCGAAGGCTAATCCTCAACCCCAGCCCATGGTGGCGGACTTGCTGGCACCTGCTACTGGTTCTGCATCTGTATGTCTACCTGATTTGGCTGCACTAGGGGCCCAACCGGCTGGTCTTGTCGTACATCACCCCTCCATCCTCGTCCCCCCCTCTACCTCTCAGTCTCCATTGATTGGGGTCTACACCTGAAATAGTCAATCGTAGAGGAGGCCAGAACTAATCCCTGTATGTTTGTGTCATGCCTGGATTCACAGGCCCCTGATCATAAGCCCATGGATGAGCTACTAGTTGCCTAAAACTATCAATCGCCTCTGAGGCAAGAATATACCGCCCCCATGAAACCTGTGTCATGGTGCGGGTGAAGACAGCCACATAGTCATCATCATAACGATCTTGGGGCTCACCAAACTGATGTTGCATGCGCCCGGGAAGGTACCTCTCAATCATCATGTGCTTGTGCCCCTGCATGTAGTACATGTCTTGGAAGACATAAAATAGTTGATCTGCATCGCTGGCCCATCTAGGCCAACCAAGGTACGATTGCCATGTGAACACCTGCATCTCATTGAGGACCCTCCTCCAGTAGGGGATCCCGTGCTCACCTGTGTGTGTAAAGGACACACCACTTCTGTAGCACCATACGAGGGGATCGTCTAGCACCATCAAAACTGGAACAATGCGTGGACATAGAACACCAATGTGCTCCCATGCCCAGACATGAAGAAGTGTCATGCCTACTCTGAGTGCTCTACCATCCATGTAGACATACTCGTGCAGATCTCTGTACAAAGAGGCAAGAAGAACAAACCCCCATGCAAATTGAACTGGCCTATCATGAACCATGCGCTCCTAGTAATGCCCCCAATTGGGATTGAAGTATTGGCCTTGCCTATTTGGGGCAACGAGAGCTGAAATAACCGCTACAACAACTAGGTAGAAGGGAGGTGCCAGGGTCTTGTGTCACTCCAGCTTGATCTGGCCCTCTCAAATAATGATGTCCTCTGTGGCAAGGACCCTGTGGCAGGCATTATGCCCCTATTCCATATCAAATATAACACATCGACTATGAATCGACAATTGTAGGATGTGCCAAACGTTCTCCAAAGTGATGGTGACCTCACCAGTGGGAAGGTGGAATGAAGAAGTCTCGCTGTGCCATCTCTCGGCTAGCGCTAATAGCATCCCCAGGTGTATGCAAATGGGCACTGCATAAGTGATATACCACAACCCCATATCTCGAAGTCGATCCTGATCTCTATCGCTGAGATCCTGGAAGTAATAGAACAAATATCGCGACCTATGCTCTCGGGAGTAGAGCTCCCTCCCCGGGTCCTGCATCAGGGAGGGTCACCATGTTAAAAAAATTGAAAAATTCTTCGCCTGGAATCCACGAAACCACTCCAGCATCGAAATCCATGAAGGCGTCACAGTTTGATTCTTTTCAAACTTCGACGTTAGGGCACAAAAAGCCGAAATAGCACCGCCGCGGTGCACTTTCCCTCCCAGCGGCACACTTTGAGCAAATAAAAGACCACTATGTTATACTTTGCAAATCAACTCGCCGGCCACGAGCTCAGCATTAGAGTTTTCAAACTCCAAACTCCGCTGCCACGATGCAATATCATACCGAGCGGCACAGTTTGATTTATGAGCGGCGCTATATAGCGTCGTTGCAGAATGACCGACTTTGAAAGCATTAAATAAGCATGAAAAACAAGAAACAAAGTTCAAATAAGGATCACTTACTGGGGGCCCAATGTCGGGTGGCCACTGGTATGTCTGAACTTGATCAGAAATGTGCAAGGGAAGTTGTCTTTGCGCCATATCGTTAGGAGGTCAGAGCTCAAATCTCAAGGTTGCTAATGGAAGTGTGTGAAAATGACTTGAAAGTGACCCCTCAAACCCCTTTTAAGCTTGAAAATTAGGGTTTTTCACCCTAATTGGCTGTCCTGCTAGGGTTTTGGACCCTTGAAGTTGTTTTTGTCTAGTTGAGGCTTGTTATACATCATTTTATTGCATTTAGACACATTTTTGGCCTCCTGGAGCCTTTTTGGACCTATCAGGCACCTTGTCCTCTTTTTTCGTGAGATCACCCAAAAATTGAAATTTTCATTGAATCTCTCGAGGGGGAAATATATTGGCATGTTTTCTCTCACCAGGTAGCAGTAGGGAAAGATTTTAAATAACGAAATGTTTTCAACTTTGATCAAGATCGTTTATTGTTTGAACCAACGCAACAAGTGCATTGCTTCAAAGAGGGGCAAAATGTAGACATGTAAAATGTACTGATTGACATTGTGCATCTGATCTTGACTACTAACATCATTTCATCCTTAATCATCCTTCGGTCTAACCATTTAATCAAGTTTCCTTATTTGATTAAATTCATCAATTTCCTTCCTTTGATTAAATAAATCAGTTTATTTAATTAAGTCTCTCTCTTTTGTTAATTAAATCAATCATCTAATTAAATTATCCCTATTTAATTAAATAATCAATTTTATTTGATTAAATCTCTAAAGTCTATCTATTTAAATTAAATAAATTAAAACCTTAATTTAATCTAACATCATCTCTTTAATTAAATAAATAAAAAAAATTATTTAATTAATCTCTTATCACATTCTTCTCATTATTTGATTTAAATAAATCCTAAAATCTAAGTCAAATAAATAACATCGCCTAATCTCCTATTAAATTAATTAACCCTTGATTAATTTAATTATAATTCATGTCCCATCCTCTAGCTTTTCCCACTTGCACATGAAAATAGATTTAATTGATTTATTAAATCCTCTATTTTCCTCAACAAGGCATCTTTTGGAATATTCCTCCAAGTTTGAATTCAAATTCCAAGTTGACATGTACATCCGACAAGGCATTTACTCCATCTTACATATCCTTTGCCTTGAGCCAAATGGCATTTATTGCATTTTCCATTCCCTCTTGCAAGTCATTTCAACAAATTTGAATTTCAAAAATATGCATTTATTGGCACAATCCTCAAAACTTGCACATCCTCCATCCACTCATGGATTGAAAAGTGGCATCTTTCCATTGAATGAATGTTAGTCCTAAATTGCTCAAATTTGGAGATTCATCCATCTTGGCATTTTTATAAATAAAGAGCTCATATCCTCATTTTATCATCCACAATTTGAGTAAACTTACTATGCTCAAATATTTAGCAATCTCCATCCACATTTTCAAATTTATAGCTAGGTTATGCAGATTTTGGTCTTGAAGCACTCACCATTCTTCATCAAAGTGGATCATTCATCAACATTCATCAAGCTTGCATCATTGGAGTTGGGAAAGGGTCAATTTTCACATCAAATTGGCACCAACTCTCTCAAGAGATTGAGAGTTTGTTTGGTTTTAGAATAGGATTTGATATTTTGTTTCAAGTTTATTGTGTTCTTCATTTCATTCCTCTTCTTTTACTTTCAAATGAATTTCTTGAGGAATCATGCTTCTAACCATGCATTTGATCTAACATATTGATTGTTTGTTGTGTTTTTGTAGGTTGGAAAACCTGGTTCACAGTCATCAACAAAGTAAGTACGCCCACTTGGTGTCCTTATTAAAAGTGTAGTCATTATCACCTCATCCTCAGAATTAATAAAATTAGTCATGGCCATGAGATACTCACAATAGCCAGAATCAATTTCAGCTCCACTGTCAGAAGAATCATCTAAGACTTCAATGGGAGAATGATGATGTCCCATATAAGCTTGACGATAATTATTCTTTCTCGCAACTTCCCTCTCAAGCCTGTCAATTTTCTTCTCCTTACCCTTGACCGATTTCTCTGAGATAATTCAGCTTCTCAGATGATAAGCACACTTGAGAACACCATGTACAGACTTCTTATCAGCCCTTGTTTTCTTCTTTAGAGTCACAGGGACTTCAGACATATCTAGTTTAGTCTAGGGAAAGTCACCCTGAGAATCGAGAGGATTGAGTCTCTTGGACCTTTGAAATGGGCTAACAGACACACTTTCCTTACCTATTCCTTGACATAGCAACTTATCAAATTTTGTCAAGACAAAGACACCAACCTTAACATGAAAATAGCTAACTGAAATTCTGCAATTACTAAGAACACTTTACACACTTATTCCTAGACTCTTAATTCTCACAAAGAAGAAATGGTGAGAATAACAAGTAGGAAATCTTCATTAAATAGAGCAACTAGAGAGTGTCTTCATTAATGTTCCAAGAAAGCTTGTGTGAGAGTGCTAGTAATAAATTACTTTGATTTTGAACCTCAGCCATCGATCATACTTTGAGATAAATCAACGGATAATCAATTAGGATGATTAACTATGAAAAATTAAATGCTTGTGCTTGATGCTTCTCCATAATCAAAAAAATCAAGTGAGATAGAAATTCACTTAGGATGCACATTAACCACACACTTAGCATTTAACAAAACCTATCATGTCACATTTACCTGCTCCCCTGTGGGAATTAATTTACTTGCAATTCATCATAGTAAGACAGCGGGGAGCAATCATGATTTAACTTCAGAATATCAGCCCATACTATGCCTTACTTCAATTTCACCTTCCGACATGTACCAACACCTGACAGATTTGACGACCATAATCAAAAGTATTTCCCAAATCTCATATGCGTGCCCAAGAGTTTGTTCTAATTTGGCACCGTTTTTATCTTAGAACAGTCTCGACCAATATTTTAATAGCACCTTATCTCCAACTAGAATCCATTGGGGCCTTTGAAATGTTCCACTTGGTAGTAGCCTGCTTGCCTACTGAGAAATTGGAGATACAAGTGGTTCCTTCACAGGATGGCGGGGAGTGGTCAGGATTGACCCACATCACTCATCATCAACCATTGATCTCCAACCTTATAAAGCATACGTCATCTCTAAAGCCTAGTGGGTCCCTCCATGATGCAATAGGTGTCACCTTGCCCACTAGCCCATGATATTTTATAAGTATTAAATAAAATCTGGTGGGGTGGCGAGGAATGGTGGAGATTTGACCACGTCACCCAACAACCTCCATAGATTTTCTTCAGATGCCATTTTTTGATCACAAGAAGATATCGGTCCCACCACATAAAGGCTACATGTGTCTAGTGCCTGCCAGCCCATGTGACTAATCATCCTTAATGCACAAAATGGATGGGCACGTGAGGAATGACCTAAATGAAGACACATGTTGAAACATCTATTGTTGATCTTTCTCCAAGCTCCACCTATCGACCTTCTTGAAGCATCGGTCCCACTGCTTGAAATGACACATGGCAATTGCTCACTATCCCATTCATTTATTTTAATGAATAATAAAACCAAATGGGTGTGCGGGGAACGGTCAAGATTCTCCTACGATGATCGAATGGTCATTACATAGCCGAAATCTGCACATGCTGCAAAAGTTAATTTTAAAAGGGTTCCATTACTAGGCCAATGGGAATTTGACCCTTAGGAAAGAAAACTTAAGACTTAAGGAGTTAAAAATGAAATTGAAGCCCCATCATATGAAGAATTTAAGCGCAGAAAAGGGCATTTGGTGATCGACAAACCTAAAACTAGGCGGCCGGTGAAAATAATGATTATGATGGCATAAGAGGTAACTTAGAAAACCGAAGACTGGGAGCATCAGGTCAATGGAAAAATAGAGCGCCCAAGGGTGTTTAGACTCGAAGGTCAATTTTGAATAGTTTTGGCAACACAAACCCTAAAACAATGACGAGGATCATAACCCTAAGCAAAAAATGAAGGTCCAAGCCAAGTATTGCAAGTGAAAACATGGAACCAAAGAAAATTTTCTAAGGGTTCCATCAGTGGCTCCTATTGGGGACACATGTCTCTTGCAAGTAGGGTGAGATCCAAGAATCTCAATTGAAGTAGATCAAGCACAAAAACAAAACCAGGACCTGCCTAGACTAGGCAAGAAGACCAAACCAAAACAACCAATATATGTACAGTTTTTACATAAGTTACAAAGAACTAAACCAAGAGATTCAATCTTTATCATGCATGAAGACTTCCTTTGAGATGTAGTTTTCCAATATGCGCCCTACAATCTTACTAGGCTTCAACTTTACTTGGTGGCCCTAGGCCACTAAACTTTGGGCTGATACTTTCCTTTGTCAAAAACCTTATTTTCCACTGTCTGTATCATGCTAAGGTTAAAAATATTCTCATGAATTTCCCATCCTCTAATCATGCCTTTTGTCACTGGTCCTAGCCATTATGAACTTATTGTTGTTGCTCTTATTCATGTTCGGTTGTAAATTGTGATCAATCATTAATTGAAACACATGATTAATGGAGTATTCTATCTAACTTAGCTTGCAACTGTACTTCACCAAATGCCCATCTAACTGGACAGGGAAAGTGAAACATTCATAATTTTCTTGATCACTATCATTATAAGGGAAAATATCATATTCATTTCGTGTGATGAACATGAAACATTCATACACAGGATTCTATTCAAGTTGGTGTTCACATTCATCAAAGAAACATAAACTAGTCATGCTGCCCAATGCTCCACTTCCCTAAGAAATTGATTTACAAGACTCCTCAGTACTTTTGTTTTCATTTAAATCAGGGTTATTTCCATAAAGAGCATTATCCATACCATCCCATGCATCAAAAAATATCTCTATTTCAGGCACATAATTTAGTTTTCCCTTCCTATTATTGTTCAACTTGAAACAAAATGTTTCAAAGGATGGATCAACTAGTTAAAATTTGATATGATCGGTAGTAAAGTATTCAAATGCACCATTAAGTGATAGGTTTGTTGACTCATATGTGCAGGACTGATTGCAACTTGACCATTGCTTATGTTCAACCAAGTATATTTTTTCATTTCCTTCCTCAGTAGGACTTTGGCTAAAAACAATCATGTCCCTTCTATCATAAAATATGTACATCCCATCTTTGCTTAATATAAGCATTCAGAAATAGGACTCTGCTGACTAGCATTACCGATCCCATCACTAAATTCAGGCTCTAGATTCTGAGTATAGACATTCTTGTCTTCAAATTCATCACCAATCATATCATTAGGATGTTCCAATCCTGAAATAGTTGAATTGCATTGCAAGAATCCATAACATACAATCTATTTATCTACTGGTGAGGGAAAATTTTCATGAGCATTGACACAGTCATATTCCTCAGGCAAGAAGGATGCCTTCAATTTTTCCTCACAAAAAGGTTTGTATTCCTCATGAGAGTAATCATAATTTTCATCTTCACTATCTTGGTTATCATCCTTCAAAGATACATCAACAGTATTTACAAGTATGACAATATCATCATCCATACTATTATGCAAACATTCATTCTCAAAAACATCCCTACCTACTTCTTGGGTGAACCCTTGATCTTTGTCAATAAAGTGAGCATCCTTTTCACTTTGAGACCACATTTTTTGTTCATAGTCATATTTAGTCTCCTCAACAATTCTGAACCAATCAATTATCTGATCAAAATCCTGAGGTTTCAATTCCTTGGGAAAGGCACTGAACCCTAGCTCATAAATGTCACAGAATATGTTAATGCATATTGAATCTTTAGGTCGTAACCTTTTAGGAATTTCCAACAAGGAATCCAAAAACCTTGCTAACAACTCATATGGTGATTCCTCCTTATGTTTCTTCATTATGGAAAACCTTTGAATTAACAACTCCTAATCATCATTATTTAAATATTGTTGAAGTCTATTTTGAATCTGTTCATGATCAATATATTGTGATAATGGAAAAAATGAGACATCCAAAACATCATTTCATTGATCATCCTTTTCATCCTTATTTATTTCATCTTTATGATGTGCATCTGAACAACAAACACTTGCAGTCATATATCCCTTCATCATCGAGTATTTCATAGTGTTTTCAATATCCATAGCAATGTGATATGCTTGTTGTAATGTTTTAGGTTCCTTATCTCTTATCAAATAACTCATCTTATTGTCAAAAGCACAAAGATACACAATCAAACACTCTACATCATTAGGTCTCAAGTATTCGCCCGAAAATCTTTTACTGCTTTCATGAATTTGAGGTTAAAGGAAGAAACAAAATCTTCTTCATCCTTTTGGATTTCCATAAACCTCTTTCTCATCACACTTGGACTAATCCTCTCACCAAATTGCTCCATAAACACTATCATAAAATCATTCCATGAAGCTACAAAACACACTAGTAAATATGAGAACCAGTCTCTAGCATTTTCTTTTAAAGACTGAGAAAAAAGCTTCATGACAACATCCTCATGATCTATCTCAAAATCACCCATCAAACCTATGAATTCATTTAGGTGTTTAGAAGCTAACTCATAATTTTTCCCTATAAATTTTGGTAAATATTTCCTAATATCATCAGGAATCTTGTTAGGAAAACCTTGAATACCACCAAAACTTAATGGATCATATCTCTCAATAGAAAACTTCTTTTGAGGGCATGATAGGAGTTGCATACCCAACATGCTTTTACTTGATGTTCCACAAGGAAATACAGGGGAAAGATACATTTCTCTTGTATCTTTATTCAATCTTAAAATATCAACTTCATAAAACTGATAATAAACTGCCTCATCATGATTATAAAAATGCACAACTTAAATATACTCATCCTTTTTTTAGACACCTAAAAATGACCTAGGCCTGCAAGCTTCATTTTTTACCACTTTCGTCCTAGCATAATTAAGTCATTTAATTATGTCCTTGATCCACATTCAACTATTGATTAAATAATTCATGTCATTTGTTCCTCTTGATTATTAAATAAATAAATGTTATTTATTTATCTAATACTTTATTAATTATCTAAGTCTTCCTTTAATTAAATAAATTTCTTAATTTATTTAATTCCCCTTTGTCATTTATTTCTTCTTGATTATTAAATAAATAAATTTTATTTAATTACATCACTAATTAAGTCCCCTTCTTTCTAAAATTAAATAAATTCTTATTTATTTAATTTTGTCCACTTCCCACTATAATTAAATAATTATTTCAATTATTTAATTATTCATTAGCCTTTTCTCTCATTAAATTAAATAAATTTAATTTAGTCCACTCTCTGGAATTTTGAATTAAATCATTATTTAATTTAAAATAATTACTTTTGTCACATTCCTCTATAATTAAATAATATCTTTATTATTTAATTATTCACTGGGCACCTGGAGTAAATAAATTTTATTATTTAATTTCTCCAGCAACCTCTTTGTCCGTGCCAATCTTATCTTCCACATCAAATCTTATCTTTTGACATCTCATTTAATTTCGGCCCTTGATTGAATTATCTTATAATTCAATCTCAACCCTTCATCTTTATCATTGCCCTAATTTTGACCTAACCTTAATTCGTACTACATCATTCAATCTTGATCATTGACTCTAGGGTTTTTGTCATCTTCTCATCCTGGCCACACATTCAAAATTGTAGTTTTTATAAAATGGCAATTTTGTTCTTATTCTAGAGGATCTCTCTCTCTCTCCATCTATCTGATGCTCATTCTGTTAACTTAGATTATTTTGTCATTTGCAGTCATAGTCATTTTTATAGTCTATTGTGAGGTCATTGCTTTTAGATAAATCCTTCAACACTTGCATAGGGCTTTGTCATTAGTCATAGTTTCTCATTTGAAATCTGAGGGCATCTTTATTTACTGCAAGCTAGGAGGTGTAACAAAGGTGAAGCATGGGAGATGAAGACTTAGGGTAACTTTGTTCCTTTTGTTTTCACATTTATTTCCTTTGTACTTTGTTATTTCAATGGATTTGAATGTTATTGTGCTAACCCCTCTAACAAATCTGATTTTCCCTTGATCACATTGGTGAACCCAACTCCGTTTTTCTATTTTTCGTACGATTTTTTGTTGTTTTTTGTTGTTTTGCGGGTACAGATACGGATCGCCGCAAGATATTTTTAAAAACATTGAGACGCATTTGATGCGTCACGACACATCTGATGACCTAAGCGACGCATCCGCTCTGACAAGCCGCAACTAACAGCCAGAATGCCGCATTTGATTTCCAAAGCCGCATTTGAAGACCCGAACGACGCATCTGCCCTACCGAGTCGCATCTGCCTGGTAAAAGTTTCTCTCGGTTTTGTCATTTTCATTTTCAAATTTTTGAGTTTTTCTGTTTACTAGTTTTCTGGTTTTCTGTTTCTTCTGTGTTTTTATTCCTGCTTGGCTAGGTTAGATTTTGTGTTACTAATCCTCTTTTGTAGTGAGTGGTGATCCCCATTCATGTGTTTTCTGTTTTCGTAGGGTTTTTGTTGTTTTCTGTTGTTTTGTAGGTACAGGTACGGATCGACGCAACTGTTCTTTCAAAACATCGCGACGCATTTGCTGACAAAAGCAACGCAACCGCTCTGACAAGCTGCAACTGATAGCCAGAACACCGCATCTGACATTCTGAGTCGCATTCGAGGACCCGAGCGATGCATCTACCCTGTCGAGCCGCATCCGCCTGGTAAAAGTTTCTCTCAGTTTTGCCATTTTGATTTTTAGATTTTTGAGTTTTTTGTTTACTGGTTTTCTGGTTTTCTATTTTATTTTTTCTGTGTTTTTTATTCCTGCATGTTAATGGATTAGATCTTTTGTGTTACTAATATTTCCTTGTAGCTTGTGGTGATCCTCTTTCATGTGTCAAAGATCATTACATATGAAACTACTAATATTCATTATTTGCAGATTCGCATGTCAAAGAAGGAAGAAACAAACATTGTGCTTGTTTATTTCTAGATTAGCAAACATTTGTTTTTGGTGCTTATAAAATGAATCATGTCTTCTTTGATTGATTGTGCTTGTGGAGTGGTAGGTGAGTATGCTCTCACTTGGTGAAAACCTTGTGATCAGAAAACCAAACCCATTCTTATTTGTTATTTACCTTGACTTGGTACATCGGAGTATCCTCTCCCCTCGCGCTTTTGGGCGATCTTGGGTGTAAGAGAAACAGTTACCAACTCTAGAAATTGGGCCTGCTTGGGGATTTCATCACCCCAACGTGACTCAAACCGGAAACAGAGCTAAAGCCAAGCTACCCCCGACCGGTATATAAATGTAAACCTTAAAGGAAAACCTAAGGTTGCGAGTGTGGATGTGTCATACGGATGGAGTTATACTCCCTTAAACCCTGTTGAGCTTAACCTCTTCAGGCTGGAGTGCCACCTTAATGGTGATTAATCTCTTGCCCCATGTATGGCCACTCGAATGGGGGTCCCAAACTAAACACTCTTGTGTAGTAAGCCAAAATCCTTCTATTTGCTAGCGCAGCACCGATCGGTGTGAAGGCATCCACACTTTCGCAGTTTGTAGTAGAGGTGATCAGCTCGCAATGGGAGTTTCATGGGGGTTGGAAGCTTGGTTGGCCTGAGAAGAGAGTGCACTGTAAGGGGGAGCCCGTGCAGCCAAGCTTCTGAATTCACATGCTACAAATATGTGGTTGGGGAAACCCGCGTGGAATCTAGCGAATATTGTCATGGCCTAACCTAGGATCGTGCTTATCTGATGTGTGTTTGGTTACTTTATAAAACACTATGTTTGTCAAGTTTTTTCTGGTTTTTACCACAGTTCAAAACAAAACATTCATCAAACAGATCAAAACTTCCATCAAAACAACACAAAAATCACTTTGAAACAAAACTGTCATATCTGTCGAACTGCAACTAATATTCTGCAACGCAACTGCTCTGATAAACCGCATCTAAAACTTAGAAAGATGCATCTGTAGGCATCGCGATGCATCTGACAACTGAAAAGCCGCATTTTCTTAACTGAGTCGCATTTGACAGTCAGAAAGCCGCAATTGATAAACATAACTGCATGTGCTTAACTGTGACGCATCTGCTAAACTGTGACGCATTTTCCTGTCAAAATTTTAAGCTTCACAGCTGAAACTTGAGGTCTAGAAACTGTCAACCATTTGTCAAACTCTGTCATGAAGAAGACTCTGTCAGAAACCTAACTTGAAATTGCTCAAAGTCTTGACCATTAGTTTGCACTAGTCACCATAGGTTTCATACATCATTCCCTCTAGTTGCATACATTCAACATTACGTTGTCCCTAGGTTCATATTCTGCATAGTGAGGATTAGGAAACTCTTAAGCACACTTTGCAAAGTCATTGTTTTCAAAATTAGACCCTCTTGGACCAAGTTATCAAATCACCCTTTTAGTCATTGTCCTCTTTTGTGAGATTTCTTCCAACTCAAAAATCTAGTTAGGAAGACTCACTAGTCATTTAGATCTTGTCAACTTGTCATTTACAACAAAGTCCTTTAGCAGTCCAAATTGAAAACAAAGTTTAAGCTTAGAAGTGCTTAGATAACCTCGTCTTACATTGCATACACATTGCATACCTTATTCACAAAAATCCAAAAATATTAGTCATTCTAGGCATCATTTCGAACTTAGACTTCACATAGTGTCATACTTGCATTTAGTTGTCATCCCCTTTTTGAGCAATCTCATTTATGGTTGAAACCAGACTTCAAAAAAAAAGGAGACAAATGGAAAACTTTAGACAAGACCCCCCATTTACTGTCAAAATCCTCCATATGACTCAAACTGGACCTTGTACGATCCATTTACCAATCTAGACAATCAACCTCCAACAACAACGCAATCCTTGTCAAACTGTACATTCGACCTCTACTTGCAAAGAGATGAAAATGGTCAACTACTCCAGGAAAACATAGAGGCATTGACGCAAGACCCAGAGGTCTATCAGCTTGTTGAAACAATAGCTCGTCAGGATAGAGACAGATTCATAGTCATGCTCTTGAGTGAAGGAGCTAAGTTACCACCAGGATTTGATGCCAACATGCTAAATTCGACACTTCATGACCCCAATGCCAACAACACACATAACAGTTCACATAGTGGTCAATTCCTAAATACTACGACATTGCATACCACATCCAACATTCCAAACATCTCCAATACAATAAACGCTACATCTATTGGGGGATCACAATCATCCACAAAATCCACAACACTACCCCAATCGGATGGAACCACTCTTGGCTCCCCAACAACATGGGAAAATTATTCCAATCCTCTTTTTACCACAACAGTAAATACCACGGGGGCATCATCAAGTCACCACAATCCCCCCTTGACAACTACATCTACTACCATGAACACAACTTCGGCAAATCCGTTCAGTAGTACTTCACAAAATCCTCCAAGAGGAGCCACAGGACGTATCTTTATCCAAGGACAACAACAAAATGCCAACACGACAACACAGTCAAAAGTCATTACCTCCCAAGGTACAAACACAAATGTCCCCCTTGTACAAAATCAACAATTTACACAAGGTGGCCAAATAACACAACCCATGACATCATTGACACACCATAACAGTCATGGTCACAACATCCCCCAAATAATGACACGCATGGCTGGGGGACATATCCCAACATACTCGTCCAACATTCATACTCATCCACAGACACCAAATCATAACTTCCAATACCAACAACACACGTCATACATACCACAACAATCCATACCACCGCAGTACATCAACATTCATGCACAACAGACAAGAACACATGGTGTACCAGGCAATCCAATGCTCAGAAACATAAATGCCCCTACCATAGATGAACTCAAAGCAAGAATGAGGGATATGGAGAAAACTATCCAAAACATGTATATTTCAGGCAAAAAATCAGAAATATCATACGACCTAGATGAATACCCATTCCCATTTGACCCAAGCCTATATATGCCTGCTTTCCCACCAGGATACGTGTCACCAAACTTCACAAAATATAAAGGCAAGACAAATCCCATTGAACATGTTCGCGAATTCGCAACTCACTGTATGGATATCGCCTACGAACCCACATACTTGATGAGACTTTTTTCCAAAAGTCTGGCGGGTCAAGCCCTTGAATGGTTTTCAACTCAAAAAGATATCCAGACATGGGATGAGCTTAAACAAAAATTCATAAGAAATTACGCGTACAACATTGACATAGACACCTCTATCACTAGCTTGTGCAATCTCACGCAAGAAGATTCGGGTGAGACATTTATCCCGTTCTTTCAAAAATGGAGAAGCCTCGCTAGTCGATGTCACATTGACATCCCTGAAAGGGAAAAAGTCGACATGTTTGTCCAAACACTTCTAGGACCCCTCAAATTCGCATTGCAAATACATTGTTTCACAAACTTTACAAAATTGGTCGAAAAGGGAGTCCAAATTGAGAAAGCTCTTATCGCAAAGGGAGAACTGAGATATGGTTCCAAAAACACGAACGTCAATCCACCTGCCGACAAAAACAAATATTGGGTTAAGAATAAGCATGTCACAAATGACGGTGTTGTTGATGCTAAGACTGCAAACACTGTAGGTCCTGTATTGGCCCTAAAAGGGGTTCAGCAACAAAACAGACCCGCAACGACATTGACACCTCCTCCCAACACTTCTTCAAACAGTCACAATGGTCAAAATAGTCAGGGCCAATATCATCAGATAAGACAATTCCCTAGGGGTCGCACATATGCTCATTTGGGTGAACCTATTGAAGAAGTCCTTAAGAAATGCATCCAACATGGGGTCATCACACTTCCAGAAATAAAACCATACGACCCAAGACAATTCAAACCAGCATGGTGGAATGACAATGCACTTTGTGAATACTATCGAGTCAAAGGGCATACAACCTCTAGCTATTGACAACTGAAAAAAATAATCCAAGACCTCATTGAAAATCACACCATCGAGGTAGGTGGATCGCAGTTCACCTCCAACTCAGATCATACTATCCACAAGAATCCACTGCAGGATCATGGTTCTCATAATGCTTCCACTTCAGGTTCACAGAACCAAGCTAACTACGCTCGAGTCAAGTATGATTATTCTAGTAGACCAATTATAAACAATGTCCGAACTGAAGATGGGTACATCAATACCATTACGGTCAAGAGAGCACCCCAGTGTAATGCTACTACTCGCAGTGGCAAGATCACTATAGCTGGTCCACCTCCCCCTGGACAAACCAAGATCACTATACCGGGTCCGTCAGCTAAACAATCACAACTTGTTGCATCGACTAAATAGCCAAAACCTATCTCAACCCCACAACAGTGGAAACCCAAGAGTCAGTTCAACCTCATTGACCAACTAGGAAAGACTCCCGCGCAAATATCTATCCTTGAGCTGCTTCGTATCTCTCCTGTGCACAAAGAAATCCTAGACAAAACTCTCCTAGAGTTGTCGGTCCCTAAGGACATCGATGTCAATCAGTTTGAAACTATGGTGGGATATCTCACCACACCGCACCATGTCACCTTCTCGGATCAGGATTACTCATCATCTAAAACCAACCACAATGATGCATTACACATAGAAGTTTTTGTCCACAAGCACAAGGTTAGATGGGTTTTAATAGATGGCGAAGCAGGGTTGAATATATGCTCTCTCAAATTGGTTAAGGCTCTTGGATTCTCTTATGCATGCGTAGACCCAACAAAAAGTATAGTGATCAAAGCATATGATGACGAGGAATTCTCTTCACGAGGTGTTATCTCTCTCCCTATTAGAGTGGGACCGGTCATTGTGGACACAACCTGCCAGGTCCTGGATTTGGAACTACCATATAACATCTTACTTGGCCGTCCATAGATCCACGCATTAAAAGTTGTTCCATCAACATACCACCAATGCCTCAAGTTTCCTTTTGACGGCACAGAAGTAACCATATACGAAGACCCCAACCCTTTCCAATATTGTACCAACTTAAGGGGTATCTCTGAAAACCAAGTACCAATCAATTGAGAAGCACCTAGCTCCTCGTTGTCCAAATACATCGACCCTTCCACGCTCATGTCATCTTCCACATCCACTCCATCCACGTCTTCCACCGTACCACCACCTTCCACCAGCCCTAAGACTGAATCAACTATCAAAATCCAGGACCTTGGCTGCGGAGAATTCAAACTAAACACAGCTTACAACATAACAACAATGCCTAGATCTCCCAAGGACTATGGTCGGCCATGTTTCCGAATGGAACCTCGGGAAACCTTCATAGTCCCACCAAATACAATTTTTATCAAGTGGGGAGACATGAGTGAGGAAGACCTTGCTGACATCACAGGATGGATCTATAAGGATACTATCACATTACCCCCATTACCAGTTCAAATATATGGCAAAGTTATGACTTCATGAAGGCTAAAGGCTACGATGGTACTAGTGGCCTTGGAAAAAATAAATCTGGTCGAAGGGAACCCATAGAAGCTTTTCAAATTCTGAAGTATTTTGGTTTAGGGTTTGGATCACTCAACAATGACGATCAACGTACCTCTATACTTTCAAATGAGCGAGTACATGCTTCTGACAGTGTCGAGACTACTAGGGAAACCCTAACCAAAACAGACTCCCATGAGTGGGAATTTGGCTCAGAACGATCCCTAAGCGACTGTTGTCTTGATGATTTGTTTGTCAAACCAGGGGAACTGACCTCTGAACAATAATTTTGGAAAACATTCAAAATTGAGCAGGCACCAAACAATCACAATCCTACTACCACTTCCCATGACACACAACAACCATCATCTAAACCCCCTCAGTCTAATATATCTAAAGTATCAGATGATATTGACAACTAGGGCTCTCAAACCTTCACTCCTTATTATGACAACGAATATGACACTAGTGAAGGAGAATACTGGATAGAGTCCGATGTTGAGTTGGACGATGATAACCTTATTTACAACATTACCAAATCCATCTGCATGTTGTTTGCATCCTCACCCCAATTCACTAACCTTGACGATGGCATCTCTTTAGTTTACCCCGAACTAGTCGATTGGGACCAACAAGGACCGCCAGTTCTGGACACATTCCAAAATGATGAAGCAATTGCCGAATTCATGGGATTATGAGAAGGCATACCCAGTGGGGACCACAAATCAGGATTTGCCATTGATTTAGACTGCACGGCATACTTCGGCGAGACTGTCCAGTCCTCTAGTCGCAAAAGTAAAAATAAAGTAAAAAATGAAATGTCTCTAGGTGAAAACCGAAAGGCACCTCTTGACGATAAAATAGTAAAAATAAAGGACGAATCTACGGGTGAAAACCTCTCTGAGGTGCCCAAAGATGGAGGACTGGATGTTCTCCCTGTACAACAAGAAAAATCGGCTATGCTTATTGAAGACACAATAGAGGATAACATTTCAACTGTAGAAGACCCCAAGATGGTCCTATTTGCTGCATCATTGACTGAGGAAGAGCAACCAGAATTTCATAAATTCTTTGCTGATTGAAAAATCAACTTCGCATGGTCTTATGCTGATATGCCCGGACTAGACCCGTAACTGGTTCTACATCATCTGCCACTATTACCCAATGCTAAACCAGTCAAGCAGAAGTTGCGCAAAATACACCCTCAAGTTGCTCTATTAGTTAAGGCCGAGTTAAAGAAATTACTAGATGCCGGATTCATAAGGTCTATAGATTATGCCGAATGGATTTCCAACCTAGTGCCGGTGACAAAGCCAAATGGACTAATTCGGGTATGTACAAATTTTCGAGACCTAAATAAAGCATGTCCAAAGGATGACTTTCCTTTGCCCAACATTGACATCATAGTCAACCTAACTGTAGGACATGAGATGCTATCCCTCATGGATGGTTTCTTTGGCTATAATCAAATCCACATTGCCCCTGAGGATCAACACAAAACAACATTTACTTGCCCATGGGGTACATACTGTTGGAACGTCATGCCCTTCGGTCTCAAAAATGCAGGTGCCACATACCAAAGGGCTATGACCACGATCTTCCATGATATGATGCACAATATAATGGAAGACTATGTAGACGACCTATTGGCCAAATCGGCAACTAGGAAAGATCATTTGAGGGTACTCGACATAATTTTCAAGAGACTTGAAGAGTACAAAGTCTAGCTAAACCCTAAGAAGTGTGTCTTTGGGGTCACATCAGGAAAACTATTGGGATACATAGTTTCCTGAAGAGGCATAGAGGTCGATCCGGCAAAGGTCAAAGAAATCATAGACATGCCTCTGCCTAGAGGGATCAGTGAACTTAGAACTTTGCAGGGCAGAGTACAGTCTATTCGCCGTTTCATAGCCCAATTGGCAGACAAGTGCCACCCGTTGCAGTACCTATTGCACAAAAGTGTCCCCTTTGTATGGACAGACAAGTGTCAAGAGGCCTTCCAGCAAATCAAAGATTACCTATTGTCAACACTAGTACTCATGCCACCCATCCAGGGAAAACCGTTGATTCTATACATCTCCACTACTAGTTTAGCATTGGGGGCATTGTTGGCCCAAAATGATCATGAAGGAAAAGAAAGAGCAATTTATTACATCAGCCGCACATTGATAGGCTATGAGTTGAACTACACATACATTGAACGTGCATGCCTCGCTGTTGTCTTTGCATCCCAAAAACTAAGACACTATATGCTCAGTCATCAGACACAACTGGTTGCCAAGATTGATCCATTGAAATATCTACTAAGTCGAGCAGCCTTAACAGGATGGTTGGAAAAATGGGTCATGATCCTAAGCGAGTATGACATACAGTATGTTGAGCGCAAGGCAATAAAAGGGCAAGTAATAGCAGATCAACTGGCAGATGCGCCAATCCAAGTCTCTCATCCATTGGTAACTGATTTTCCTGACGAGTCCATTTTTCATGGGGAACCAGCAACACCATGGAAGTTGTATTTTGATGGGTCTCACACTGGTCATGGCTCAGGCGCTGGAATCTTATTCATCACACCACAAGGGGATTCAATTCCTAAGTCATTTCGAATCGCTTTCCCTTGTACAAATAACATCGCCGAATACGAAGCACTAGTTACAAGTCTCAAGTTGGCAATCAAATGGAAAATTCAGACATTACTTGTATTCGGGGATTCCCAGCTAATAATCAACCAAGTGAATGGTGACTATGAAACAAAGGATGAGAAGTTGCTTCCTTACAAGAGGATGGTGAACAGTTTTCCTAACATACTTCCAATCAGTGTCTTTTGAACAAATCCCTAGGGCACAAAATAAGGCAGCTGATGCAATGGCTACTATTAGCTCTCTCTTGGACATCCCTAAAAATGTGTCACAATTTGAGTTCCTAGTAGAATAGCTGTTGATACCGGCATATGATATCCCAGAGTCAGAAATGGTTTGCGAACTTGTTGGTCCCAACTCTCCTTGGTATCAGGACATTTATGACTATCTAAAGACTCAAACCCTTCCACTGAACCTATCCAATAACCAATGGAAGGCCTTCATTAGAAAATCCGCAAGGTATGCCATTGTCAGTGACACCCTCTACCGCCGTAGTTTCGACAATACCCTCCTTAGATGTCTTGACACCAATGAAGCATGTATGACCTTACGAGAAGTACACGATGGTATATGCGGATCTCATTCGAGTGGTCCTACGCTAGCTTAGAAACTGATGAGACTTTGGTATTATTGGCCGACAATGGAAAAAGATGCAATTGAATATGTCTGGACTTGTCACAAATGTCAAATACATAGTGACTTGGTCCATGCTCCAGCACAAGAACTCCGGCCCATCACTTCTCCTTGGCCCTTCGCTCAGTGGGGACTCGACCTCGTGGGTAAGATTCATCCAACCTCTTCCAACGGCCATAAATTTATTATCACCGCCACGAAATAGTTCACAAAGTGGATCAAAGCCATCCCATTGACATACATTACTGGCAAACAAATATCAAAGTTTATTCTCAACTACATCATTTGCCGGTATGGCCTCCCACAGTCCATCATCACTGACAACGGACGTCCATTCAAAAACCAAGACGTACGTGAGTTATGTGAGCGATTCCATATCCAACACCACTTTTCATCCCCATACTACCCCCAAGGAAACAGCCAAGCTGAGGCGTCGAATAAAACCATTATCAAGATTCTCAAAAAGACTGTTAATGATGCTGGCCGTGATTGGCACATACAACTTAACCCTACTCTGTGGGCTTACCGAACTAGCATTTGTACACCTATAGGAGCTACCCCATTCGCCCTAGTCTTTGGTGCTGAAGCCATCTTACCCATTAAGGTCGAAATTCCTTCGCTACGGGTCTCCTTGAAGGGTCTAACTAATGAAGAGGAGTACCGACAATCACGCTTGCACGAGTTGGAAATGCTGGACGAAAGAAGACAAAGCTCACTGAATCACCTCCAAGCATATCAAAACCGCCTTTTTCGCAGCTACAATAAAAAGGTTATGGTCAGAAAGTTTGACATTGGCGACCTGGTTCTCATGCAAAACCCTAAGAACCAAGTAGACAAAGAAAAGCCAGGAAAATTTGAACCAAACTGGCTGGGTCCATATATTATCATATCTTCTTTTGGTTCTGGAGCTTATCAATTGGCAACTCCAGATGGGGAACAGTTGACATAACCCATCAACAGTTTACACCTTTGAAAGTTCTATGCATAGCATCAGAGGACAAGGCTAAAAATCATAAAATACAAAAAAAATTGAAAAATGATAAAAATCGTCACCTTGATGAAAATTTGGCAAAAAGGCGTCTTGGTGACACCAAAAAAATCAAAAAGTCAAGAAAATAGTAAAGAGAAAAATGATTTGTTCAATAATGCAAACTTGGCAAATAGGCACTTTGGACAAGTACCCTGGTGAAAACCTGGAAAACAGGCGCCATGCATAATCAATCATTGCTCTGCCATCTATTGTCACTTTGTCTAAACTTGGCTTAGGATGAAAGGTATCTTCGCCGCTGTTTCGCAAATCACCAGCACATCCTACACTACCTGTCATGGTAGATAAATGATTGACATCAAGTCCTGACGACTGTCTGTCTAACGAGTCAACAGTATCCCATCCATATTCCTTCCAAATGGCTAAGTCTGAGACCTAATTGGAAGCAAAATGTTTATCATGAGACTGCAGTGGATGTCACACATGATCTTGACGATTGGCAGAAAGTCCTAAAAAAAAGACAAAAACATTGGTAAAATGTCCTGAAAAAAGGCAAAAACATCATAAAATGTCCTGAAAAAAGCCAAAAACATTATAAAATGTTCTGAAAAAAGACAAAAACATGGTAAAAAGTCCTGGAAAAAGACCTAAAAATCATAAAATGTCCTGTAGAAAACCAAAAACAAAGCATTAGACTGCGCGAGGCACACAAGTGCACTGTCGTTTCTAGTCAAACTCAAGAATCTCAAATCAGTCTTTGCCATTTGTCCGAACTACGTTGTCTCTGCGCATTTGCTATGTAGGCAAGACTCATACTTGAGTCCCCGAGACATTAGGTCAGTCCTTCTAGGTTTGTCAAAATAAAATCATGACGCAATCTTGGATCATCAAGACAAAGTCATTGGTCATGTCGAACTACGAGGACTCTGAGTGTATGACGTAGGCAAGGCCATCTATCGTTGAGCCCCCGAGGCCGCACTAGGTCAGTCTATTAGGGTTCATGGTACTACACTGGCACACACGTCAAAAGTCCTCAATCATTTCTCCACATGGGGAAGAACTCCCAAAACAGAGTAAAATGATCATTTTATTCAGCATGACAATCTCATCAGCACATCACTCATGTCATCAGGGCAATATCGACATATAGTCAAATACAACTCAAATTCGGTCAAAACAAGTCAAATCATCATGAATCAGTCAAATTGTCAAATTTTGGTTAATCTTCAGATGAGTCCTTCTGATCGATAACCTCTGTCATTTACGCCTTAGGATGTGTCCTTCCTAGGCGTTGTCATCGTCATTCGGCATTTTGAGTGATCCTCCTAACACTTAAAAGATCGCTCTTTGTGATGTTGGTATTCTTCAGATGTGTCCTTCTGAAAAACCAACTCGGTCATTTATGCCTTAGGATGTGTCCTTCCTAGGCATCGTCATTATTCTGACAGACCCCTTACGACCATTAGGGATCGAATCCTCTGATCATCAGCATCATTCAGGATGTGTCCTTCCTGAATTCACCAAGTCTCGGCATTTTCCAAGATCAATCACAACTTTAAAACATTTTGACATCTCGACATCATAAAAAATGACATCTTGACATCAGAACAATGGATATCCAGACACACTTGGCAAACACTTGACAATTGGCTTTTGATCTTTTATCATGTTATTAGTTTTTCAGCAAGATCCCACTAAGCAGGATTTAGAGAAGTAGCGACGTAGCATGACAATTGACACGCATGACTACTAGCTTCTCAGTGAGGTCCTGATTATGGGATTTAGAAAAGCTACGACATATCATGATATGGACTTTATTTTTGTATTTTGGCAATCATGTCACTAGTTTCTCAAGGATGTCCTAGAAACAGGATTTAGAGAAGCAGCGACGTTTCATGATCTATCCTCGTCTTTTTCTACTTGTGGTTGATTATGACAACAAGACTGGGGAAACCACGCTCCTAGTATGAGTCATGATCATCCTTGTCTGTGACTATTTGTCTTAGGTAATGGTACGACCTTGCACACCTTGATCTATGTCATATCATGGTGTTTGTTGGCCATTACAATAGTTTGCCCAATGATGATTAAGATCAATAAATATTAAAAGTCCCATAGTAAAGTTTTGAAGGATTTGGCCTAGGTATTCACATGCATTTTCATAGGGCTCATGTCTTCTCTTCTTCGATCTGGTCATCTTCTCTCATCAGTCTCGTCATCCTCTCTCGTCCATCCCATGATGATATCATGTGACATCCAAAAACATAAGTGCATACATGATCATATACATTGCATTAGGTCCATACATACATCATCCATGGCATTCAATAATATCATACATGGCATTACATCATATACATAATCACAAGCATTGCATTAACATAATCATCATCATTACATCTTTTACATAAATACATCATGCACATTATTAACATAATCATATAAATATTGCATCATCATGACATCAAAAATCACAAATAAGCATCATAATACATACATGGCATCATAAATCATACAACATACATGTCATAATACATAAAGCAAAGAGCATCACATAACACATATAGGCCGCATCAAAACTGCATCATCATATAGAATCATCTCAAAAAGGTAAAATGTCACAGGATAGAGTCAATGGATATCCCAAAAATGGAGCTCGCAGGCTCAATAATAATATAGTGTGTCACAATACAAATATGCCCTAGGGAAGGCTCTCATCATCTCCTCGGGGAGAAGAGTGTGGCAGAGGCAACTCTGTCACGGGCGCTGAAACAAGGGATGGTCCTGTGGTGGCCTGTGTCTATGAAGATGAAGGAACTACGAGTGAAGGCACCATCGTGACAGTATAGGACACCTGTGAGGTCACTGCGGCTGGACTCTGAGAGACAGACGGATCTGTAACTAGAGGTTGTACCTGTCCTGACCTCTGTACTGAACCAATGGAACCATGACTATGCCCTGAGTGGTGACTCAGAGTATGCCTGCGGGAATGGTGCGACCTGTGACCCGAGGTGTTTCCTATGGAAGTAGACCCTCCGACACTGGTATGGCTCCTGGTACCGCTGCCACTACCTAATCTCGTCTGTGACTAGGACAAGGTAGGACCCCGTCGCTCTGGCGGCACTGCCTGCTCATAAAGGGTCTTGTACTGCCCCAATCTAGTGCTCACCCTGGCGAGCTCCTGAGCCATGTCTCTCATCAGTCCTGTACATAAGGCCACGAACTCTGTGCACCACTGGGCTGCATCCTGCTGCCGAATAACTGCCTGATCCCGCTCTACACGGGCTACCTCCAAAGCTGACTGTAAAGACCTGACCTGTGCCAGGCTGGCATCTAATCTCTATTGAAGATCGGCCACTCTCTGATCAGCTGTAGCATCTGGCAGCAACCCTAAAGTGGACGATATCTCCTCCTCTCCCTCCACCATCTGCCATCTGAGATGTCTCTCGGCCTCACCTATGGCATCATCCTCCTCGTCATCATCATCATCATCCTGCCCTGCCACCTCCTCCTCTTGCCTTGCCACCTCTGCCTCCTCCCCTACCACATCCACCTCCACCTCCGGTGCCCTGGCATCCACCTCAACCTCCTCCTCCAGCACCCTAACATCCACATCCTCCTCCTATCTCTCCCCCTCCACCTCCTCCTGTCCCCTCACCTCTGGCTCCCCCTCCTGTCTCCCCTCGCCCTCTCCCTCCTGTCTGGGCTGCTCCTCACCCTCACCCTCCTCACCAACCTCTGGGATGGCATCTAATGAAGCCCTCGCCACTTGTGGGCGTACCCTTTGGACCTGTCTCTACCCAGCTCATTGTCGCCTCCGCCCATCTCCACCATCATCTCCTCCCCGGCCTCCATCCCTGCCTTCGTCTCCACCCCTGCCTCCATCCCTGTCTCCGTCCCCACCCCTGCCTCGGCCTCCGCCTCCCTCCATCCCCGTCCTTGCCTCTGCCTCTGCCTCTGCCTCGGCCTCTACCTCCATCCCTGCCTCTGCCACCTCGTTTGACCTGTGACACCCGTGGAATAACTGACTGCTTGTCAACTGGTGCCAAACCGTCAGGATCTGTCAAGGGCACTGGTCAGCGTGCCTGCCACCATAGGTCATAAGCTGGTGTGGTACCTGGATCCGCTGCTCCGCCTCTCCAACCCAAGGCCTGGGCTACTAGCCCATCTATCTGCTATGTCGCAAATACTACTGGGATGGCCGGCCCCCATGCATACTCTCTGGACGACCTGGCATACTCTGTCGTCCCCATGGGCACATCCTACTGCTCGCCAAACTGTCTTAATACGCGCTGCGGCAGGTACATCTCAATGATCAGGGACGTCTGCACTGTCCTGCCAATTAGGTATCTGTACTGTCTACAGAAGCTCAGATGATCGGCCTCATCATCCCATGCCTCACAATCCATGTACAACCTCCAGATGAATGTCACCATGTTATTGATCCGATGCCGCCACCATCCTGTCTCGCCCATATGGGTCTGCTGTAAGGCGTCGTCGTAATAATAAGAGTAGGGCATCCCTGCAGCAAGCTGTGGTCTGTCAATGGGAGGGCAGAATATAGCAATGTGCTCCCATGCCCAGATCATCATAAGTGTGGTCCCACAGGGGATACTCTCTCCTCTCCTATACACGACATCGTGAAGCTGGTGATATAGCATCCCTAACAGGCAAGGACCCCACACATAAATGGTCCTGTCTCACCTCATGCCGACCAGGACGTCCCCCCAACCAATCGGAAATCCATGTCCTCGTCGGTCAGGAACCAAAATGCCAGCAATCATTGTCACCAAGAATGCATCGAAGCGCCCATAGTGCTCTACTAGAAAGTCCCAATGGATCTCATAACCCTGAATGCCGAGTCCGGCACCTTGATCCTGATAGTACGCACGAAAGGTCTGCTCGCCATGGCGTGAATCATAGACAATCCACTCCCCTCGAATAGGAATCCAGAGAATACGATAGACGTCTTCCAAGGTAATGGTAGCCTCACCTGTCGGCGGGTGGAAGGAACAGGTCTCTGAATGCCACCGCTCGCACAAGGTAGTAAATAGTCCCCTGTTCACCTGAATGGCGAGCATGAACGCAACATAAAATAGACCCAGTCACATCAATCACCGCCGCTCTCATGGGCTCAGCTAATCAGCAAACCGAAAGGTGGTCGGTCTGCTTTCCCTCGTGTGGATAGGGGCAAGCTGCCTCTACAAAAAGATGAACATTGCATTAGCACCTTTGTGGACAACCGACAACATCATGAAAAGCAACTAAGGGCATGAAAACATCAAAGCAAGTTGTATTAAGGCAATAGGCAAGTGTGTCGCAAATAAGCAATTGCGTCGTGAAAAAATAGCTTCGTCGTTCGAAGCATCAAATGCGTCCGGACATGTCAATTGCGTCGCTATATGACATTTGCGTCACGAAATTATGCGGTTGCGTCGCAAAATTGCGAATGTGGCACGACATTACACTTGCGGCGTTCAAACAAGTGGTTGCGTCGCAACATTGCGATTATGGCACTTTGCCGTTCAAATGCAACTCGGTAAGTCACTTGCGTCGCACGAACTATCAAATGCGGCACGAACTGCCGGTGAGGCTTGATTTTTGTTTGCACTTGCGTCGCGACGCATCAAATGCATCCAACGCGAAAGCAATTGCGGCTTACGCGAACGCATATGCATCACGGCGCATTCGTTGACTACCCTAGAAAGCATGAAAAAACACATAAAACGATAAAATGACAAAGTAAGTTTAGGGTACATACCGCTAGCTCTGAGCCCTCTGGCCGTCTGAAGGTCCTCACGATCTCTCCTCGGTGCTCTGACACTGGAATAACCATCCTCGTTGCTGCGCCTTTCGCTCTAAGCTCTCAAGTTTCGCAAGGTAAATAGTGAAAATGAATTGACTTTTACCCCTTTGTCAACCTATTTATAAGGTCAAAATGGCATTTTTTAACCAAAGTCAATACTGGAGGCTCATTTGAACACCTTCGACCTCCCCATAAGTTGCTTTAAACATGTCAGAATCTGAAACCGACTGCACCGTTGTTTTTCTGGTCATCAAATTGATTTATCGGGACCCTTTGCAAATTTTTCGGGCGCCGACCCAAAAATTTGAAAATTTTCCGAGGGGGCAAGGATACTCCGTACCTTCACTGGGGCATATTCTTGACTTATTTTTCTTTGTCACAATGCGACAAGCGACATTATGACAAAGAGGGGCAAAATGTAGACACCTAAAATGACCTAGGCCTGCAAGCTTCATTTTTACCACTTTCGTCCTAGCATAATTAAGTCATTTAATTATGTCCTTGATCCACATTAGACTATTGATTAAATAATTCATGTCATTTGTTCCTCCCGATTATTAAATAAATAAATGTTATTTATTTATCTAATAGTCATTAATTATCTAAGTCTTCCTTTAATTAAATAAATTTCTTAATTTATTTAATTCCCCTTTGTCATTTATTTCTTCTTGATTATTAAATAAATAAATTTTATTTAATTACATCACTAATTAAGTCCCCTTCTTTCTAAAATTAAATAAATTCTTATTTATTTAATTTTGTCCACTTCCCACTATAATTAAATAATTATTTCAATTATTTAATTATTCATTAGCCTTTTCTCTCATTAAATTAAATAAATTTAATTTATTTAATTTAGTCCACTCTCTGGAATTTTGAATTAAATCATTATTTAATTTAAAATAATTACTTTTGTCACATTCCTCTATAATTAAATAATATCTTTATTATTTAATTATTCACTGGGCACCTGGAGTAAATAAATTTTATTATTTAATTTCTCCAGCAACCTCTTTGTTCGTGCCAATCTTATCTTCCACATCAAATCTTATCTTTTGACATCTCATTTAATTTTGGCCCTTGATTGAATTATCTTATAATTCAATCTAAACCCTTCATCTTTATCATTGCCCTACTTTTGACCTAACCCTAATTCATACTACATCATTCAATCTTGATCATTGACTCTAGGGTTTTTGTCATCTTCTCATCCTGGCCACACATTCAAAATTGCAGTTTTTATAAAATGGCAATTTTGTTCTTATTCTAGAGGATCTCTCTCTCTCTCCATCTATCTGATGCTCATTCTGTTAACTTAGATTATTTTGTCATTTGCAGTCATAGTCATTTTTATAGTCTATTGTGAGGTCATTGCTTTTAGATAAATCCTTCAACACTTGCATAGGGCTTTTTCATTAGTCATAGTTGCTCATTTGAAATCTGAGGGCATCTTTATTTACTGCAAGCTAGGAGGTGTAACAAAGGTGAAGCATGGAAGATGAAGACTTAGGGTAACTTTGTTCCTTTTGTTTTCACATTTATTTCCATTGTACTTTGTTATTTCAATGGATTTGAATGTTATTGTGCTAACCCCTCTAACAAATCTGATTTTCCCTTGATCACACTTTTAAGCTTTCTAAAAGGAAAATTTTAGAGATAAGCATACTTCTTCCACCCAATTTAGATACTACAAATTTCACCTTAGAAGTATGCAAAACAACCAACACCATTTCCTTCCCTAGAGCTTAATTCACTTAATAGGGAACAAAGTATTTCTTTCACATCTCTAAAAATGGATTTCATACAAATTTATTTCTTCTTGCAAACCAAAACAGGGAAAAATACCTGGATATATTTCTAGATATTCTGAGTTATGCTTTGTCAGGTTCTTTGCATAGAGTCGCCACCTCCTTTGTAGAGGATCAAACTTCAACAATATGAAGTTTCTTTCACCAGTTGATTTCACTTTAAGCTTCCTTTTTCTCAAACAATTTTCACTGGCACAAAGTTCTTTGGAGTCGCCACACACTTTTAGTGATAACTTTTAGTTTAGAACCTTCATGACTCTATCAAGGAAAAATGATCTCTTATAAGGGTTTTCTCAAGTAAGTCCTTAGTAGAGTCACCATTTCTATTGGAAACTCGGATGGGAAAATAAGACTCCACAATTTTCAACCTCAAGTTACAAATAATATCTCAAGATTTTAATGACTCTTTGACAAGACAGTTTATAAACAAATTCCAAAGTTCTCCCCAGTAGAGTCACCATTTTTGTTGTTTATTTTTTATGAACCAAACTTAATATTACAATTTACCTATGGGTATATGCAGGATTATGGGGGTCCAAACTAGGCCTCTAAGTGGCGATGAAAATTTAGAAAATCAGAGTTAGGCAACTTGACATAAAAAATTGAATAGGTTATTAACATAATTTGAAAAATATGTAAAAACAAAAGTTGTAGCAAATTGAATGTAGTTTCTAGGCTACTAGACTTTTTTGGAAAAAAAGTAAATTTGTTTTAAGAAAAATTGAAATTTCAATGTAGTGGTACTCAATTTTTAGGAAAAAGATAAGAAGTAGGTGCATGTTTGACCACCTTAAGTACAAGAAAAACATAATATTTTTTTCTAAATTTTTAGAAAAAGTAGAGGACACATGTCTGGATGTGCCAGATTGTTTTTTTGTAATTTTTTTCCACGTAAATAATTAGTTATGATTTTTTTACTAGAAATTTTTATAATTATTAAAAAAATTGTGCCTGACCACCATAACTTGGTCAAAAAATTATGAAATTCAATTATTTTTTATCCTATAGTATGTGGAGCATAGAATGTGGTGCATTTTGTAGATTCAAAATTTTTTAAGTAGTTTGAAAGTTATAGAAGTTTTTAAATTAGCCTATCAATCACGACTTTAGACGTAATGTAGGTAGAAAATCAATAATAATTATTTATATAATTCAAAATAAGGAAAAAGTTATATTGGTGGAAAGCTGACAATTTTTTCTATAAACCTTTTTCGTTTGATGAGATTCAGGACAAAAGAAGTCGTCAACCACAAGGGCGAACTTGGGAAAACTAAACAAATTTTTAAAAAAGCACTTTTTGGGTTGACTTTCCAGGTCAGGAAATCCCAAATCAAATCCCAAATAGACATCCATTTTGAGACAGATATCCGTTTTGGAAAGTGGGAACCCTTTTTTTGAAAAACAAAACGGATATCCATTTTGAAGACCTAAAAACCCTCTTTAGTAAAATGGGCATAACTTTTGCATTTCTAATCAAAATTTTGACTTTTTATAGGCATTGGAAAGGTGATTGAGAGCTCTACACAATGGACTAGGTGGTATTTATATATTATACACAATAAAATAATTATAATCATTTGAACTTCATGTTTCATTTTTGAAACATCAAATGCTCACTACTTTCATATGTAGTCTTTTTTTCATTATTTTTTTGTAACACTCATCTCAAAATACTTGAAACATTAGAAATAGTAATGAATAATGAAATATTTCTATTTTTTTAGCAAGGATATGAAAAAATCTTCATAAATCATTATATCTCTCTATCCCTTTCTCTACCTCTCTAAAAATCGCTATGTCTCCCCTTAAGTTCTAGACATATCCCTCCCTCCTCTCTTTGTCCCTCTTTATACCTATCTTTCTCACTCTCTCTCTCTTTGAGCTCTAGACCTATCTTTCTATCTCTATCTCCATCCTCTCTCTCTCTCTCTCTCTCTCTCGGGGTCCTCTCTCCTTCCTCTCCTCTCTCTCCCTCTCCTCTCCTCTCACTCTCCATCTCCCTCTCCATCTCTCTCTCTCCCTCACAGATCACTCTCTTCCCTCGTAGTCTCTCTCCCTCTTGGGTCTATCTCTGATTCTAGACTCCTTCTCTCCCTCCTAGGTATCTCTCTCGGGTCTCTCCCACTCCCCTCTCTTCCGTCTAAGCTCCACACTCACACTCTCCCTCTCACCCAGGCCTCTCTCTCTCTCTCTCTCTCTCTCTCTCTCTCTCTCTCTCTCTCTCTCTCTCTCTCTCTCCTCTCTCTCTCTCTCTCTCTCTCTCTCTCTCTCTCTCTCTCTCTCTCTCTCTCTCTCTCTCTCTCTCAGGTCCCTGCTCCTCTCCATCTCCCTCTCTCCCTCTCTCTCTCCATCTCTCTAAAGTCTCTCCCCCTCTTAGGTCTCTCTCTCTCTCACACACACACTCCATCTCCATCTCAGATCTATATCTCTCCCACTCTCTCTCTCCTCTCTCCCTCCCTCTCCCTCTCAAGTCCCTCTCCCTCTCCATTCCTCCCTCTATTTCTCTCTCCTTCTCAATTCTCCCTTCCTCCCTCCTTCCCCCCTCCCTCTCTCTATCTCTCTCTCTCTCAAGTCTTTCCCACTCCCTCCTCTCTCTCCCTCTCTCTCTTTCTCTATCTCAGGTCTCTCCCACTCTCTCTCTCTTACTCACACCCTCCATCTCCCTCTCAGGTCTCTCTCTCACTCTCACTCTCTCTCTCTCTCTCTCTCTCTCTCTCTCTCTCTCTCTCTCTCTCTCTCTCTCTCTCTCTCTCTCCCCAATCACTCTCCCTCTCTCCATCTCGATATCTTTCTCTCCTCCAGCATCTCCCTCTCAGGTCTCTCTCTTTCTCTCCCACTAACTCTCTCTCTCTCTCTCACACACACACACACACTGTCTCTCTCTCTTCATCTCCTCTCAGAGTCTCTCTCTCCCCATGTCTCCCTCTCTCCATCTCATCTTTCTCTCTCTCTATCTTAATCACACCCTCCATCTCTCTCTCTATCTCTCTCTTACTCACACCCTCCTCTCTCTCCCTCTCTCTCTCTCTCTCTCACACACACACACAATCTCTCTCTCTCTCTCTCCCAATCACTCTCTCCCTCTCCCCGTCCCTCTCTCCATCTCAAGTCTCTCTCTCTTCATCTCCCCCTCAGGTCTCTCTCTCTCTCTCCCTCTCTCCATCTCAACTCTCTCTCTCTCTCCATATCTTTGAAGTATCTATATCTCTCTTAGGTCTCTCCCTCTCCTTCCCTCTATCTCTCTATCTCCCTCTCAAGTCTTTGTCTCTCTCTTAGGTCTATCTCTCCCACTCCCTCTCTCTCTCTCTCTCTCAAGTTTCTCCTTCCCACCACAACTAGATCTCTCTCCCCCTTTCTCTCTGCCTCTCTCCCTCTCAAGTCTCTTTCTCTCTCTCTCTCCCTCCCTCTCTCTCCCTCCCTTCCTCTATTTCTTTCTCTCCCTCTCAAGTCTCCCTATCTCCCTAGCTCCCTCCCCCTCCCTCCCTCCCTCCCTCTATCTCTCTCTCTCTCTCTCAGGTCTCTCCCACTCCCTCCTGTCTCTCTCTCTCTCAGGTCTCTCCCGCTCCCTCCTCTCTCTCTCTCTCTCTTTCTCTCTCTCTCTCTCAAGTATCTCCCACTCCCTCTTAGGTCTCTCTCTCTCTCTCTCCCACACACACACACTATCTCTTTCTCTCACTCTCTCTTTATCTCCCTCTTAGGTATCTATCTCTCTCCCTCCCTCTCTTTATCTCAAGTTTCTCTCTCTCTCTCTCTCTCTCTCTCTCTCTCTCTTCATCTCCTCAGATTCTCTCTCCCACTCCTCTCTCCTCTCCTCATCTCTCTCTCTCTCCCTCCCTATCTTACACGGTCCTCCAGGTACCTCTCCCTCTCTCTCTCTCTCCCTCTTCCATATCCTCTCTCCCTCTTTTGGAAGTCTCTATCCTCTCTCTTAGGTCTCTCCCTCTCTTTGAGAGTCTCTCCTCTCTCTCTCTCCTCTCTCTCTCTCTCTCTCTCTCTCTCTCCTCTCTCTCTCTCTCTCTCCCCTTTTGGGTCTCCCCTTTGCTCTCTCTCCTCCTCCTCCACTTTCCACCTCCTCTTGGGTCTCTCTCAGAGTGTCCTGTTCCACTAACTAGATCCCGTCTCCTCTATTTTGGTGTCCTTCCACCCTAACTAGATAACTCTCTATCTCCCCTCTCTCCTCCCTCTCTCTCTCTCTCAAGTCTCTCTCTCTCTCTCCCTCTCAAGTATCTCTCCTCCTCCCTCTGTCTCTCTCTCTCCCTCTCCCATCCTCCACTCCTCATCTCCTTTCCATCTCCCTCTCTCCCCTCTCTCCTTCCCCTCCCTTTAAGTCTCTCCCTCTCTCTCTCTCTCTCTCTCTCTCTCTCTCTCTCTCTCTCTCTCTCTCTCTCTCCCCCTCCTTTATTTTAGGTCTCCCATTGCCCCTCTCTCTCTCTTACTCACTTACTCACTTTCCACCTCCCTATCAGGTCTCTCTCTTAGGTGTCTCCTTCCCACCCTAACTAGATAAGTCTCTCTCTCTGGTGTTTCCTTCCCACCCTAACTAAATAACTCTATCTCTCCCCCCTCTCTCTCCTTCTCTCTCCCCTCTCTCCCTCCCTCCCTCTCTCCATCTCAAGTCTATCTCCCTCTCCCTCCCTTTATCTAACTCTCCCTCTCTCCCTCTTAGTCCCCTCTCTCCCTCCCTCTCTCCCTTAGAAATAACTTGAGATGGGGAGAGAGAGAGGGAGAGTGAATTGAGATGGAGAGAGGGAAGGAGAGATATATATAGAGAGAGAGAGTGGGAGAGAGAGAGACCTAAGAGGGATATGAAGAGATAGAGAGAGATAGTGTGTGTGTGTGAGAGAGAGAGATACTTGAGAGAGAGTGGGAGAGAGACCTGAGAGGGAGATGGAGAATGTAAGGGAGTGAGAGAGTGAGAGAGAGACATGAGAGAAGAGAGATATGGAGTGAGAGAGACCTAGGAGAGAGAGAGGAGAGGAAAAGAGAGAGAGGAGGGAGTGGGAGAGAGAGAGAGAGAGGAGAGAGTGGGAGAGAGAGAGGTGGGGATAGAGGGAGACGGAGAGTGAGAAGGAGAGGGAGATGGAGAGGAAGTGGTAGGGATGAGAGAGAGAGAGACCTAAGAGGTAAATGGAGAGTGAGAGAGATAGGGAGAGAGAGATACTTGAGAGGGAGAGAGGGAGAGAGAGAGATAGAGAGGAGGGAGAGAGGAAGGAGGTGCGAGGGAGAGAGGGAGATAGAGGATGGAGAGGAGAGGAAGGAAGAGGAGAGAGAGAGTGGGAGAGAGAGACTGAAGGAGAGAGTGTGGTGAGCGGGACATTGAGAGAAAGGGAGGAGAGGAACAAAGAGAGAGAGGGAGTGGAGACGAGGAGACCTAAGGAGAGAGAGAGAGAGACAGAGAGGAGGAGGAGAGAAACTCAAGGAGGGAGGGAGGGAGAGAGAGAGAGAGAGAGAGAGAGAGAGAGAGAGAGAGAGAGAGAGAGAGAGAGAGAGAGAGAGAGAGAGAGAGAGAGAGAGAGAGAGAGATGGAGTGGGAGGGACCTGAGAGAGAGAGGGAGTGAGAGAGAGAGAGAAGGAAGGATGGAGAGAGAGGTAGAGAGATATGTCTAGAGCACAAGGAGAGAGAGTGAGAAATATAGGTATAAAAAGGGATAAAGAGAGAAGAAAGGAGGGAGGGATAGGTCTAGAGCTTAAGGGGAGACATAGTGATATATAGAGAGGTAGAGAAAGGGATAGAGAGATATGATGATTAATAAATATTTGTTCATCTCCTTGCTACAAAAAATATCAATATTTCATTATTCATTACTTTTTCTAATGTTTCAAGTATTTTGAGATGAGTGTTACGAAAAAATCATGAAAAAAAGACTTTGCATGTGAAATTAGTGAGTGTTTGATGTTTCAAAAATTAAATATGAAGTTCAAATGATTATAATTATTTTTTGACGCATAATATAGAAACACCACCCAGTCCATTGCATAGATCTCTCAATAACCTTTGCAACACTTGTAAAAAATTGAAATTTTGATAAGAAACACAAAAGTTATACCCATTTTACTAAAGAGGGCTTTTTAAATTTTCAAAATGGATATCCATTTTGATTTTCAAAACGGACATCCATTTTTATTTTCAAAATGGACATCCATTTTGATTTTCAAAACGGATATCCGTTTTAAAAGGATATCCATTTTGTTTTTCAAAAAAATGGGTTCTCGCTTTCCAAAATGGATATCCATTTCAGTTTGGTATTACCAAACCAAAACATATATTGTACCCAAGCCTGCAAAAAGTCAAAGGTGTGAATTCCACATTTTTGGATGTGTTAAAAATGCCTTTTTTTCCCATTTCCACTTTTTGGACCCCCATGATCTTGCACATACCCCTATGAACTTTCCAGAAGTATATTATTAGTAAAAGTAAGGATTGGCCAACACATGGGAGATTTGATATGTAACCTTTTCTCCCCTGCACTTTGGGCTCTATGAAACCAGGCAGGGTAATCCCCAACAATGTGTTTATAAATACCGGTGTGTCTAGGTATTACACATAGAGTAAAGAGATGATTCTCCTTAAATGTTTGAGAGACACAATACCCTAAAGGTTTGGCTGACCTTCATGGCAGTTCCTAACTCAAACAAGAGAAAATGTAATTCCTTAAATTTCATGCACACCCACAATAAGATTGATAAATAAGTTGATTTAAATTTTGTGATCAGCTATTGAATTGGTCACCACAATTGGAGCATAATTACTTTACTCAAACTAGTGCCATATACTTGGAATAGAGTCAAACCTAATACCCAAATAATTAGATAACAATTTTTAAACATGATAACACCCAAAGCCTTGAAAACACTACATTATAGTATCCCCACTTGAAATTTCCACCATTTACATCTTACTAGCATCCTCATACATTACTTATACCAAACCTACTATTATATTCAAGTATTTATATCCATTCATTGAATTGGTAAGCAAGAATAGAACAATACATCTATTGGAAACCAACATAGACAAATAAGATAACCATTGATTATATCATTCATAGTTTGTATAATTTGTACATAGGAGAGTGAACTCTAGAGACTTTATACCATTATGTTGTATATGTTATCACTATCATTATCAGAGAACTATGTACATATCGACCGAATTCATCCCTAAAGCATATTACTAAACAATTCAGTATTCTCTTCTATCTTTGTGTGGCCCCTTCCAAGAAAAAACTACCCACTGACCTCTCTTGTAATCAGCCTTGAAATCCCTTTTATAAGACAAGGGAGCAACAAGCATCAGGCTGAATTACACATTTCATTTCACTTTCATTTCAAAATGAATTTCACCAAAATGTGAAAATATTCCTCAAATAGTTACAAGCAATCATTTGTAGGACAAGGGAAAGCAAAAAGCAAAACCCCAAAAACTGTTAGTTAGAGAAGACCCACCAGCCTTCCAAAAGGCGTCGCTATCACAACACCAAAAACATGCAAGCTCACACCAAACCAGGAAGTTTCACCATCAATACTGAAGGAATAATTAAACCAAAACCCATATCACAACAAACCAACCAAAAGGAAACCAGTTAACACAAAGGACCAAAAACTGTGCACCAATGCATAAAAGAAATGGGGTGCTACTTTACCTTGTCATCGACAAAGTAAATATGCCTGCTTGGTGTCCTTATTGAAAGTGGAGTAGCCATTACTACCTCATCCTCAGAATAAATCAAATCAGTCATGGCCATGAGATACTGGCGGTAGCCAAAATCAGTTTTAGCTCCACTGTCAAAAAAATCATTTGAGACTTCAATGGGAGAATGATGATGTCCCATATAAGCCTAGTGATACTTATTCTTTCTCATAGCTTCCCTCTCAGGCCTATGAATTTTCTTCTCCTTACCCTTGACCAATTCCTTTGAGATAATTTGGCTTCTCAGATGATAACCACGCTTGAGAAAACCCCATGCAGATTTCTTATCAGCCATTGTTTTCTTCTTCGGAGTCATAGGGACTTCAGGCATATCTAGTTCATTCTGGGGAAAGTCATTGTGAGACTCGAGAGGATTGAGTCTCCCGGACCTTTAGACTGGGCTGATAGAAACAATTACCTTACCCATTCCTTGATAGAGCAACTTATCAAATTTCCTCAAGACAAAGACACCACCCTTAACATGAAAATAGCTAGCTGAAATTCTGCAATTATGAAGAACACTTCACACACTTACTCCTAGACTCTTAATTCTCACAAATAGAAAATGGTGAGAATAAAAAGCATGAAATCTTCATTAAATAGAGAAACTAGAGACTGTTTGCATTAATGTTCCAAGAAAGCTTGTGTGAGAGCGTTGGTAATCAATTACTTTGATTTTGAACCTTAGCCGTCAATCATACTTTGAGATAAATCAACAGATAATCAATCAGAATGATTAATTATGACAAAATTAAATGCATGTGCTTGATGCTTCTTCATAATTAGAAAAATCAAGTGAGATAGACATTCACTTAGGATGCACATTAACCACACACTTATCATTTAACAAAACCTGTCATGTCACATTTACCCACTCGCCCATGGGAATTAATTTACTTTCAATTCATGATAGTAAGACAGCAGGGAGTGATCATGATTTAACTTTAGAATATCATCCCATACTCTTCGTTACTTCAATTTCACCTTCCCACTTGTACCAACACTTGACAGATTTGATGGCCACAATCAAAAGTATTTCCCAAATCTCATATGTGTGCCCAAGAGTTGGTTCTAATTTGGTGTCATTTTTATCTTAGAACAGTATCATCCAATATTTTAATAGCACCTTATCTCCACTAGAATCCATTGGGGCTTTTGAAATGTTCCACATGGCAGTAGCACGCTTTCCCACTAAGAAATTGGAGATACAAGTGGGTCCTTCATAAAATGGCGGGGAGTGGTCAAGATTGACCCACGTCACCCATCATCAACCATTGATCTCCATCCTTATAAAGCATACGTAGTCTCCAAAGCCTGGCAGGTCCCTCCATGAAGCAACAAGTGTCACCTTGCCTACTAGCCTATGATATTTAATAGGTATTAAATAAAATCTGGCAGGGTGGTGGGGAACGGTGGAGATTTGACCACGTCACCCAACAACCACTGTAGATTTCCTTTAAATGCCATTTTTTGATCACAAGAAGATATCAGGCCCACCACATAAAGGATACACGTCTCCAGTTCCCTCCAACATGTGTGACTAATCATCCTTAATGTGCAAAATGAACGGGTGCACGGGGAATGGCCCAGATGAAGACACATGTTGAAACATCTATCGTTGATTGATCTGATTAATGGATCTAAGATGATTGCTTTTAAGAATGCATAATGATTATAGTTTCAAATTCCAAATTACAAAAATGAAATTAACACACCATATAATTAAACTAATGGAATTAACAAAAGTGACGAAATTTAGAATGAGAGACAAGAAAGAGAGAATGCAAACAACTTGATAATGAAGTTCATCGTAAGAACAACTACATCTCTGGGCCCCTCTCTAAAGAGTAGACTGATCTGATTAAAATCTCCAGAAAATCAGAATTACAACTGTTACAAAGCTTTCCCCTTCAAGCACGACAAAACTCCAACATTCTCCCGACGTACAGGATCAACAATTCTTCTCTCCAAAATTCTCTTTAGTCTTCACCACTTGAATGTCCCGTTAAGCCTCTAAACTCCCCCCCCCCTTTTATACAAGAAATTTACTCATTCTGGTCACTAACCAATTGATTTTCAAAATCAACCCTATCTCTCCATTTTTACAATGTAATCTTATAATCCCCCTTATTTACACAAAAAAAATCATAATAAATCTCCTATGTATGATTTTAGCCCTTCCTTTTTCACATTTCGAGCTTTATAGTTGTAGGCAGTTTTATTTTTTAATCCTTAAAAAGGATTAGGAGATTGATTGTTTTCATTTTAGAGGGATTTTTTTTATTTTAGGGGGGTATTTGGTTTTTGCATTGTAACAAAAATGATTGGCCTTGATATGATATTTAGCACCATTCGTTGGTGCAACGGTGGGCTATCATTTTGTTTGCACGATGGTTAGGGGGTCGAACCCCACTACCATCCATTTTCAAAATAAACTTGCAACTAAATGTTAACAAAAAGAACTGATGTCCATATATGTGTAGCGCGCATTGCCCAGTCCACTGGTGGAGAGCTGACGTTGCAGGAGGTAGGTTGTATGTTCGAGCCACATGCAGGCTATTGAATTTTTTTTATATATAGTAAATGTATTGTTGTTCAACTTCCCGCCAGAGGGATTAGATGGAGGGGCCACGTGACATGTTGAGGAGGTGCCACGTGGCACAATATCATTCGCTGGTCAAAGTCTTCGCCACTGACATGTTCGTCGATGTGTCATTGACATGGCCGATGATGTGGCATACAGATGCCACGTGTCCTCTGATGATTGGTCAATATAAGTTGATGTAGATTCCACGTGTCAAAGTCTGAGTGGTCCATGTTAGTATGATGACATCATGCTAACATCATCACTATACCTAGTCAACTCTAATCAACTGCGACCTTTGACAGCTCGTAACTTAGGCAAATGGAGTCCGATTAGTGTGAAACAAATGTCAGCGGAAAGCTCTCGATGAGCCCTTCGCGATGACAAAAACTTCAAACAATTTTGACAATGTCAAATTTTAACCCTTTTTTTCTCTGACCTAGGTCCTGAATTGACCAAGGTTTGACCCAACATATCTTGGGCTCTGTAGCTCCCTTTGACTCCGTTCAACTTGTGTTGAGTTATAATTTCAGCCTCTTTCTAATGATGCCATTTCTAGAGAAAATCGAGAAACTTCAATTTTTGGTGAAGATCCTCCAGATCAGTCCTCCCCATTGGAGAGATTTTGGACTTCCGAAAGTTGGTTACTTAGAAAGTGAGGGTAAAGTACCCTCACTTTACCAATCTCCATCCATTTTTCCTTGCTTGGATTCATCCCCTTCAGTCCCACTCTAAGGTACTCAACTGCTCCTCTTCATGAAGTCTTGGTTTTCCTGTCTAGGATGTCATCCTCTGGAAAATCTGACATGTACTCTGGTGAAAGATCATCAACTGATGGAACTTGAATGTCTGTGTCTTCATCCAGTATCATTGGAGGCTCGTACAACTTCAGATTCTCAACATTGACAACTAAATAGATGTGCATGTATGGAGGAAGATTAAGGCAGAAGGCGTTGGTTTTGATCTTTTCCAAGATCTCAAAGCGACCATACCGAATCGGCTTGAGCTCCCTTCCTTCTCCTTGCATTCTTTCCTTGCTGATTTGTAACCGAACTCTGTCTCCAACCTGGAAATGGTGATCACTATGATGCTTATCATGTCGAGCCTTGTATTTGGCTTGACTCTTCTCCAACTGTGCTTCCATTGCCTGATGAATTGCTTCGACTTTCTGGATGAACTCTAAAGCCTTCTCTGAATCATGGGGTCCATCTTCAACACCATCTTTCCCAAAAGAAAAATCCATCGGTGTTTTGGGCACATAACCAATGGAAGTATCAAAAGGAGACCTCTTTGTAGAAGAGTGTGTTGCATGGTTGTAAGCATGTTGCACATAATGAAGACTCTCATTCCACAACTTGGGATGTTTGCTACAGTAACCTTTGAGTAGATGCACAACTATCCTGTTTACCACCTCTGTCTGACCGTCAGTTTGCAGATGGAAGGTTGTACTCTTCTTCAGTATGGTGTCCATGAGTCCCCACAAATTTGACCAAAATTCCCCTAGGAATCAAGAATCTCGATCCGATACAATAGACGTAGGTAACCCAAAATAAACCCATACAAATTGGAAGTACATTTGAGCTATCAGTTCAGTAGTGACCTATTTTTTACAAACCATTAAGATACACATTTTGCTAAACCGATCAACTACTACATACAAATAATCATGTCCCTTCCTAGACATAAGTAACCCCCCGACAAAATCCATTGAAACACTTTCCCATGGACGAGATGGTATAGGTAGAGGTGTGTACAACCCCAATTTCCTATTACTAGGTTTACTTGTTTCACACATAACACAACCTCTAATATACTTAGTTATAGTTTCTTGCATACGAGGCCAATAACAATACTTCTGTAATTGAGTCATTGTCTTGCTTACCCCAAAGTGTCCTGCAATCAATGATGTGTGTGCTTCTCTAATTACCTGTGCTTGTTCAACTTTCAAAACACATAGCTTTCCTAAATGATACAAAAGTTTATCCTACACATAGTAGTCTTTCTCCTCTATCTATTTTCCTACAATTAGAGCTAAATAAATTTGTTTAAAGTTTTCATCATTAGCATATTGTTCCTAAAAGCTTTCATGCACCATGGAACTACCTTTAAGGATAATCAATGAGTTCATAACAGGAGGCCTAGAAAGCATATCTGGTACTTTTTTATGGGTACCTTTCTTGTACTTAATTACCAAATGAAACTGTTGAAGAAAACCCATCCACCTAAAGTGCCTACTTTGTTGCAGTTTAGACTGTGAGTGCAAGTATTGAAGTGGCTGGTGATCAGTGTGGATTATAGTTTCTTTCCCCATTAAGTAGTGTTTCCATTTTTTAACACTCTGAATTAATCCATAAAGTTCCTTATCATAAGTAGAATAGTTAATAACTACACCTGAAAATTTCTCAGAGTGATAGAAAATTGGTTTACCTCCTTGCATTAGTACTTCTCCCATGGAAAATCCACTTGCATCTATCTTGATCTTGAATGGTTGGTGTAAATCTGGTAAAGCCAGAACTGGTGTTGTTCTTAACTTTTCCTTCAAAGTGTTGAAGGCCTTTTGTTGTGGACCTCCCCACTAAAAATTCATGTTCGTACTGGTCAAGGTGTGCAATGGTGATGCAATGTAGGAGAAGTTTGCAATGAACTTCCTCTAGTACTGGACTGCACCTAAGAACCTTCTGACTTTAGTAACTATACTTGGCTTAGGCCATTTTACAATAGCTTCAACCTTCGCAGGGTCTACTTTCAATTGACCACCACCTACGACATAGCCTAAGTACACTAGAGATGTCTTTGCAAATTCACATTTAGACATCTTTACATAAAGTTTTTCTTTTCTCAATACATCAAAAACTTTCTTTACATGAATTACACGATCTTTCCAAGTTCGAATGAATAGAAGAATGTCATCTAGATAGACTATGACAAAATCATCAATAAAAGGACAAAAGACATCATTCATGACTCTCATAAATGTAGCTGGTGCATTGCAAAGCTTGAAGGGCATGACCAACCACTCGTAAAGTCCTTGTTTTCTCTTAAATGTAGTTTTCCAAATATCATCTTCTGCAATTCTTATATGATGATATCCGCTACACAAGTCTAACTTAGTGAAATAAACTACATGGTTTAACTAATCAAGTAAATCATCAATTTGGGGAAGATGATACCTGTTCTTTACTGTTATCTTGTTAAGGGATCGATAGTTGATGCACATTATCCAAGATCCATCTTTCTTTGGAACCAACATAATTGGAGAACCACAAGTTGATGTACTAGGACAGATAACTCCTTTTTCCACCAACTCCTAAACTTGCTTTTTAATTTCCTCATTCTGCAAAACTGATAAATGGTACATGCTAATGTTTGGAAGAGGCACATCCTGCTGCAACTAGATTTCATGTTGTATCTCTCTCTTAGGTGGTAACCCCTTTGGTTCCTAAAATAAGTCATCATAAGTAGAAACTATTTTGACCATCTCAGTTTTATGCTTTGGATCACACCCTTTAAATGTTTTAGCTTTTTCATCCTCTTTGGGTTTTACAAGCATTAACACAAATTTTTTACTAGAATTGACCAAAATTTTCATCTGGCCAACATTAACTAGTGCAAGATTAGTCTTAACTTTGTGTGCACGTACAATGTATTCTATCCCATCCTTAAAGAGATGATACTTATTCCCCCCCTATAAAATATTGCTTTTCTGTCATACAGATAAGGACTTCGTAACACAAGCCCACAAATATCCAAAGGAACAACATCTACTTCTACCTCATCAACAAAGTTTACAATGATAGAAAATTTCAATTTACACTATTTCGTTACCTACAATTGAGCATCATTGCAAACCCATCCAAGCAGATATGGCTTTGGATGAGGTGTTGTAGCTAGATTGAGTTTCTTTACCACTTCTTCAAATATTAAGTTGACTTGAGAACCCGTATCAAACAGTGTATCAATCTTAGTGTGCTTAGTTACAACTCGAATATGAAAAAATTCATTCCATTGTTTATCTACTTTAGGAGGAGTATATAATTTCCTTGTACTTGTATTTTCATTAGAAAAATTTGCATAAGAAGAGAACCTATATCAAACAGTGTATCAATCTTAGTGTGCTTAGTTACAACTCAAATATGAAACAATTCATTCCATTGTTTATCTGCTTTAGGAGTATATAATTTACTTGTACTTTCCCTTTACCTTGGACTGCAACAACAACAATATGAATTTCATCTCCAAAGTCAGATCCAAGATCTTGTTGAATCACTGCAGTAGTCTTTTGCTTGCCTTTATTACCTCCATATCCTTTTGGCCATAATTCAGGATGCAACTTCCAACACTTCGAATCATCATGCCCCTCTTTCTCGCAATGGGAGCATGCGGGCTTATCACCCTCGTTCTTAACTATAGTTGTCTTCTTCCCTTTGCCTTTATCTTTATCTTTTTCTTTACCCTTAGACTTCCCGTTAGACTTAGATGGTTTCTTTGAGAAATTATCATTGAAAGTGTTCTTACCCCTTGAATCTAAATGAGTAGCTTGGATTGAAACTTCATCCAAATTATTAGAAATCAACATTAGAATAGTATGTCTTAGGTAAGAATGAAAACCACCTATGTACTTAAGTAATGTATCCTGAGTATACAATGGAACATTTAAAGAAATATCTCATTTTCTAAACTTATGGGTATAATCTTGGATAGACTGAACCTTACCTTGCCTAAAGGTTTTCCAATTCATGGTTAATTGTTGCATATAACCTAAAGGATACAACTATTTTTTAAGGGAAACAATAAATTCCATCCAAGTCATATTAACCTTACCATGGCGAGCAATTTCCTCTCGAGTCCTACTCTCCCACTAGGTGAGAGTTGTACCTCCCAACCAAAGAGTGGCTAACTAGATCATAGAAGCATCTTCTGTTAGGCCTTGAATCCTACAATACACTTCTACATGCTGGATCCAATCATCTAACTTTTTAGAATTTAACTCACCACAATACTTAGGCAATTCAAATTTTACATCCAGTTTGATAATAGGCTTAGACTTTCTTTTGAAAGGATTAACAGTAGTAGATGAGGAAGAAGAAGAAGGGGAAGATGGAGAAGAAGGGGAAGATGGAGGAGATGGAGCTTTTGGATCTTTTCCTCCTTTGTCCTTTCAATCTTCCTTCTTTTCTTGCTTTGACGAATCTCTCTTTTCATGTTTCTTCTTTTCCGCATACAAATCTTCCACCATAGTCTTCATGTCAAGAAAGGCTCGTTGAAAAGCCTTATCATCAAGCTCTTGCTCTGTTCTTTTTCCAACTTTAGTTTCATCCATCTTTGGAAAAGTCCTTCGTTTTACGATCTTAGTATTGTATTCTTCAAGTTCGCCTTCACCTCTTTGAAGGTTGGAGCACGTTAGCATTCGATTCTACAATACTAGTCAGAACACAACTCTTATACCAAATTTGATTTGATTAATGGATCTAAGACGATTTCTTTTAAGAATGCATAACAATTACAACTTCAAAATCCAAATTACAAAAATGAAATCAACACACCACATAATTAAACTAATGGAATTAACAAAAGTGATGAAATTTAGAATGAGAGACAAGAAAGAGAGAATGCAAACAGCTTGATAACGGAGTTCATTGTAAGAACGACTACGTCTTTGGACCCCTCTCCAAAGAGTAGACTAATCCGATAAAAATATCAAGAAATTTGGAATTACAACTATTACAAAGCTTTCCCCTTCAAGCACGATGGAATTCCAACATTCTCCCGACGTACAAGATCAACAATTCTTCTCTCCAAAAATTCTCTTTAGTCTTCACCACCTGAATTTCCCCTCAAGCCTCTAAACCCTCCCTTTTTTATACAAGAAATTTACTCATTCTGGTCACTAACCAATTAATTTTCAAAATCAATCTTATCTCTCCATTTTTACAATGTAATCTTATAATCCCCCTTATTTACACATAAAAAAACATAATAAATCTCCTATGAATGATTTGAGCCCTTTTTCATATTTTGGGCTTTATAGTTGTAGGCAGTTTTACTTTTTTAATCCTTAAAAAGGATTAGGAGATTGATTATTTTCATTTCAGAGGGATTTGTTTATTTTAAGGGGGTATTTGTTTTTTTCATTGTAACAAAAGCGACTGGCCTCCATATGATATTTAGCACCATTCATTGGTGAAACTATGGGCTATCATTTTGTTTGGGCGGTGGTTAGGGGGTTGAGCCCCACCAACGTCTATTTTCAAAACAAACTTGCAACTGAATGTTAACAAAAAGATCCAATGTCCATATATGTGTAGCGCACATTGTGCGGTCCACCAGTGGAGAGCCGATGTTGCAGGAGGTAGGTTGTATGTTCGAGCCCCATACGGGCTGTTGAATTTTTTTTTTATATAGTAAATGTATTATTCTTCAACTGCCCATCAGAGGGAGTAGATGGAGGGGCCACGTGGCACGCTGAGGAGGTGCCATGTGGCACAATATCATTCACTGGTCAAAGTATTTTCCACTGACGTGTTCGCTGATGAGTTGTTGACGTGGCATACAAATGCCACGTGTCCTCTGATGATTGGTTCGTACAAGATGATGTAGATGCCACGTGTCAAAGTCTGAGTGGTCCATGTCAGCATGATGACATCATGCTGACATCATCACTATACCTGGTCAACTCTAGTGAACTATGACCTTTGACTACTCATAACTTAGGCAAACAGAGTCTGATTGGTGCGAAACGAACATTGTCAAAAAGCTCTTAATGAGCCCTTCGTGATAACGACAACTTCGACCACTTTTGACGATGTCAAATTTTGACCCTTTTTTTCTCTGACATGGGTCTTGAGTTGACCAAGGTTTGACCTGTCATATGTGCTGAAGCAATTACACTATCCTTTGAACAAAAGGCAATAATAAATGCAACTTGTGCTTCATTAAAGCAATTACATTATTCTCAGAATAGAAGGCAACAAAATATATCATTCTAATGCAGCAAATGTGCATGAAAAGACTCAAATAATCTTATTATTGAATCCAAAAAAGTAATACATCTCATAAATGGAGACAATTATCAACTAAAATATAAACATGAGAGCACAATTCAGAACAGACACTTTCTGATTTTATGACTCATTTACATTCCTCCCAGCTATACAATTCTACCCAAAGCTTCTACTTGACTTGTAGAGCTTTTAGAAATTGGAATCCCAGCCTTCTATCCTTACAATGAGAGAAGAAGAGAATAAAAGAGAAAAAAAAGTATCCCTAAGATCAATCTGATCCATAGATCCAATCTGGAAAATTCTCTCCCGTTGATCAATAAATTTTCTCAAAGCATCTCTCATCTCTCTTCCAACTGAATTTTCCTCTTCATTTTCCTTTGTTGTCTGTTGTGAAGCAACATAAAATTCTGCCATGTGGAGAAATTCCATCTATCACTTAGCTGCGTGAAAATACCTCGTGCCTGTTCTCGTGAAAATATTTTAATCTTTGTTCTTTGTTTTGTTGCACATTATTCCCCAACACATAATATTAGTTCATAATGTGAATAGATTCACTTTGTAAAAATTCCCACATGCTTTCACCTTATATTTTGATACTTGTTGCTCTTTGGGATTAAATATTTAATCCATCCCATTACACATACCACTAGAATATTTTTCCAGAATATTTCATTCAGTGAATCATTATCACTTTGTCCACATTATAAGTTTTCACTTTTATATCTACGCCTTTCACCTGTGCATTTTACAAAATATTAAAATGTGGAAGCCTTTCATTTACCTCCAACATTAAGACAATTTTACCTTCATATATTTTAATGAAGGCCCTTTTTAAGTTTGTCACATTTTATTTTACACCAATGTGTAAAGTATTCACCATACATGCATGAGCCATTATTTTTATTATGGCCTTCGTCAAATTTCTCTTGGGCAACTTTTATTTTCACCAGTTGGGCCCACCATTTAAATATTTTCACCACTGGTAATGTTTAATTTTCAAATGTTTTGCTTCCCCCTTTAACATTGTTTTAAATTTAAAACAATGGACATTAAATAAAAATAAAAACAAATGAAAGCCCTTTTAAACATCTCCTGTGCCTTTATTTACTTGACAAAAGCTTTGCCTAGGGCCCAACTCATACAAATGGCACAATATCGCTATCTCACAAAAATTAACCCGTGAGAAAGTTTTCATTGCGATATGGCGGGGTGTGGTTCATATGTTGCTTCATTTTCATCTCTATTTCCCACCTTTCATCCCATCTGCTTCATTTTTTCACATATGAGAGGTTAGTGATCAAGACCACATTCACTAACTCTTTCATAATGATCATGCTTAGAGGAGATATCACATTTGAAAAACAACATGCAATCCTCTTGTGTGTTGAGAAAATATTTCTCATGCATATGTGTCTCCTCCAACTGAAATGCATCGCTGGTTAGCTTGTCCTCATCCCAACAACACAACCCTAACACATTTCCATGTGTTTCAAGATTCTGAAATTCAGGCTTATCAACACCCACAATACCTTCATCTCCATTCAAATCATGGCATTCAGAAGAAATTCCATTATCCCAAACAACGTTCTCCATCTCATGTTCATAGACAAAATCATCAGTATTCAATGTGTCATCATGAAGGGAAACTCTAAGTACAGGTTCATGTGACTCAGAACTTTCATTTGCAACAAATTCATCATAGTGAGTGTCAAAGTCACATTCACCAATGCAAGGTGTATCAAAATGAACATCATCTCTTGCTTCTTCAACATGAAAATTTGAAACATACTGCTCATGAGAGGAAATATAAATTGCAGATCCATAAAAAGGTCCTCATATGCATCAATATGATAGACACAATCACGTTCCTCATGTGCAAACTCATCATGAAAGTTGTAACTAGTTGTACCAATGTTTATTTCTACATTTACATTCTCATGTACATCTACATAAATGGTATCTACAAACATTCAGTTATGGCTTCAAAGGCAGCAAAAGGGATAGAAGAAGGAAAAACATCAAGAAAAACAGGGGTTCCCTATTCATCATTATCAACTACTTGTACTGATTCATTCAATACATCTCCTTCATGCATATCCTTCTCTTTGTTCACACTGCTGCAACAATCAGCAGGGCTGCATTCCTTACTATCAAAGAGAAAATCATCATTTATTTCTTCATGGCAACTTCTCACACATGACTGCTCTAATTGACAATCCTTGCATACTCTGTCATTTGCAACCGATACACTGATGCTCTCAAAAGCATTCCTCAAATCTGCAGACTCCTTTTTCTCATCATGAAAGCTCTCATCAATGCTACATACACTCAAAACATTGGTATAACCAAGTGTATTGCAATACTACTGATTACACATGTCTTCTTCAAACAAGATGTTCATCTCATATCCATCATCTTCTTGTTCTTGTGAGTCTTCAGAAACATTTTCATCATCTTCATTAGAATAGTTTTCATTCAAGGAGATTAATTCCACCTCCTGCTTTTGAAATGAATCATAATTACTAGGGCTGCAAATAGATTTGAAATCCACTTGATCACCTATACAAGCATGCTTTTTAGCTGATTGCAAACTTCCATCTACAACACCATTGTTCTCATCAGGAAAACTTAAAACATCAAAATCATCATGATCTCCAGTTGTGTATTCAGAGCCCATAGAGGAGAAAACACTCTCAGTATAATTTGCATCATTGCAACCTTCATTTGCTATAGAAAATCTGCTTTCTATTTCTGTATTTTCAAAGAAAATAGAAGACACTTCACATGTTTCATTTATCTATTCATGACCATCATGGCTGAACTATTCTTCTAGACATATTTCTTCTGTAGGCTGTTTAGAAACAACATCCTTATCACTGCATGATGCACTATCATTCTTGTCTTCTACTATACCATCTGCATCCATTGGACTAGATCTTGAAAAAGTACCATCACATAATTGAGTTAAGAGATGACTTCCACATTTATCTATCATTTCTTCAATTATTGAAAGCCATTGATATAAGCATTTAAGGCTAGGGGGCCGCAAGTGAACTGTCATGGTACTCATACCTGGCTTATAATTCTCACAGAACAAATCAATGCAAAATGATTCATCAAGTCTTTCTGATTCTAGTATAGCAAGCAGAAATTTCATAAATCTATCATGAAAATCATAGATAGATACATCCTCCAATGTTCTATATTACACAATGCATCAATATATGATTCAGAATCAACCTTGTTTGCAATTTCCTCTTCAAATTCTTCTTGAGTATACAGACTTCTATCTTCAAACAAGAATTCATCATTCACTACTAACTCATCTTTAAAAGTATCAAGGAAACATGTTCTGAGTCTATGCCATGAATCTATGGAATGCATTGGTAAGCAAGTAAACCAACCTTCAGCCATACCTTCTAAAGTTCTTACAAATTTTTTCATGATAACATCTTCTTCTTCAATCTAACAATCTTCCATCAAATCAATGAAACATTGTACATGTCTTGATGGTGATTATTCAAAATCATCTCTAAACTTAGGAAAAAGTTCATTAATTCTTCTTGGGACAGAATGTGGGTAACCTTGGATTTTACTAAAATCTAAAGGGTTGTATTTTTCATTAACACCTTCCTATGAGGACAAGGTTGTGTTCTAGGCATGATACTATAGCTTGTAGAGGGAGAATTAGGATAACAATGCATTTTGCAAAATAAAAATTATTCCCTCTACAACTATTCAATTACAATACTGAATCTCCCTTGATTGTAGTGCTTAATTTCACTAAATAAGGGAACCAAAGTTCTTTCCTAAGGAGTTCAAACATGTAAAGAATACCTGGAAATGTTGTAGTTGTTGCAAATTGTTCTTCTGATTGGAAATATTCATAGATCTGGAACTTTTTCTTTAGATCTTCAACAGGTTCTTGTAACAGAGTCACCACCTCTCTTCATAGAGGACCGAACTTCAAACAACATGAAGTTCTTTCACAAATAAATCTATCTCTGAGTTCCTTCCACTAGCAAAGCACCACAGATCATGTAACTTTGAGGTTCACTACAACAATTTTTCTCTAGGCTTGAAATTCTTCAACATTTGACCTAAATTCAAAATGGAAAACAATAATATGAATCTATGAGATAACCGACTGCAACTAGAGAATGAGAATTGTCCCCAGCAGAGTCGCCATTTTGTTGGCTCATTTTTTTTACTGCAACCAAGTTTGTCTTCTAATCTACGTATGGAATTGCCAATTCCAATCAAGGGCAGCTCGAAGGACTTGGACCAACTAATGAGGACTTTAAAAAGCCTCCTACAGTTTGGGCTCTACAAGACTTGGGAGGGTGATCCCCTAATGCTTCTACAATATTTGCACCATTATCATAAACAACACTAACAACAATAGATAATCTCATTTAATAGTTCAACAAAATAGGATAATATTGAATAGAATTGGTTGTTCATCAGTAATATAATCTATTTGGAGCATGAGATAACTACAACACCTATGGATTTAAAATGATTTTTAATTTTGAAGATTTGGGACCAAGCTGAAAACAACAAAAGTATAATACTTGACTAGTGCCAGAAAATGGGCTATGGATTCATATAACCAACATTCATCCTACAGTGTTGAAAATGTTATGAAGATCCTTACAAATGTTATCACATTATAACAACCAGACCACTAAAGTTTTATCTGATAACTCTTCTTATAAATCCACCTGAAACATAGTACTCCTATCAAATGTGTTGATGCAGTTACACTATCCTTTGAACAAAAGGCAATAATAAATGCAACTTGTGCTTCATTAAAGAAATTCCATTATTCTTAGAATAGAAGGCAACAACATATATCACTCTAATGCAGCAAATGTGCATGAAAAGACTCAGATAATATTATTATCGAATCCAAAAGAGTAATACATCTAAAAAATGGAGACAATTATCAACTAAAATATAAACATGAGAACACAATTCAGAACAGACACTTTCTGATTTAATGACTCAATTACATTTCTCCCAGCTATAAAATTCTACCCAGAGCTTCTACCTGACTTCCAGAGCTTTCAGAAATTGGAATCCCATCCTTCTATCCTTACAATGAGAGAAGAAGAGAATAAAAGAGAAACAAAAGTAGCCCTAAGATCAATCTGATCCGTAGATGCAATCTGGAAATTTCTCTCCCGTTGATCAAAAAAATTTCTCAAAGCATCTCTCATCTCTCTTCCAACTGAATTTTCCTCTTCATTTTCCTTTGTTGTCTATTGTGAAGCAACAGAAAATTCTGCCATGTGGAGAAATTCCATCTATCACTTAGCTATGTGAAAATACCTCATGCCTGTTCTTGTGAAAATCCTTTTATCTCTGTTCTTTGTTTTGTTGCACATTATTCCCCAACACATAATATTAGTTCATAAAGTTAATAGATTCACTTTGTAAAAATTCCCACATGCTTTCACCTTATATTTTGATACCCGTTGCTCTCTGGGATTAAATATTTAATCTGTCCCATTACACATACCACTGGAATATTTTTCTAGAATATTTCATTCAATGAATCATTATCACTTTTTCCACATTATACGTTTTCACTTTTATATCTGTGCCTTTCACCTGTGCATTTTAAAAAATATTAAAGTGTGGAAGCCTTTCATTTACCTCCAACATTAAGACACTTTTACCTTCATATATTTTAATGAAGGCCCTTTTTAAGTTTGTCACATTTTATTTTACACCAATGTGTAAAATATTCACCATACATGCATGAGCCATTATTTTTAATATGGCCTTCGTCAAATTTCTCTCAAGCAACTTTTATTTTCACCAATAGGGCCCACCATTTAAATATTTTCACCACCAGTAGGGGAAAGGACCCAATTACCACCCCGCATTGAATTACCGCCACCTCCATGCTCACTTAACCCCCCCAAAAAAAAATCACTTTGATCCATTAAAAAACTTTATTTTACTGAATTCATAATTACAAAAACACTAATAGTTGCTCATTAAGTGCTAAAGTGAATGATTTGAGTGGATTTTAATTGCTAAAACAACTATAATTGATTGAAATTATAGCAGGCGGATATCGGGACATTAGGTGGTGGCAAAGGGACGACACCTCTAAAGGGTGACTTTTTGACCTCCGCGCGCATATGCAATGCTCTCGCACTCGCTCGAATTGCCCAGAAGCTAAAACCTTAGTTAGAAGCACTTAACTCGTGAGCAAAAAAAACCCATAATTTTTTTTTCGATTCGATGTACGGTTTGAATTCTATAGTTGTGCGTAGTTAGCCCTGGAGGATAGTGGGTCTTCTCCCCTAATGTTTAATTTTCAAATGTTTTGCTTCCCCCTTTAACATTGTTTTAAATTTAAAACAATGGACATTAAATAAAAATAAAACCAAATGAAAGCCCTTTTAAACATCTCCCCTGCCTTTATTTACTTGACGAAAGCTTTGCCTGGGGCCCAGCTCATACATGTGTCACAATCTCACTATCTCATAGAAATTAACTCGTGAGCAAGTTTTCATTGTGATATGGCGGGGTGTGGTTCAGATGTTGCTGCATTTTCATCTCTATTTCCCATCATTGATCTCATCTGCTTCATTTTTTCACACAATGTGCCCTAATTTTTCTATTTGCGATGCTTGAGCTCTGCAATTTTTTTTACTTATGGCAGCCCCTATGCATTTGATTGAAGTTCCTAAGAGCCTTTATCAACATTCCATCTTGCAAAATCTGCCAGGGTCGACCTCCATTTTGAATCGGCTCCTGTTCTTGTATTCTCCTTATCTACATTTATCGATGCATTCTTCTCTGCTCTACAACAATGGCGTTCCTAGTTTGGAGCATCGAATGGTTTGACACTGTTCAGGCTGGCCTTTAATATCCTGCGCCATGGAAATTCCTTCACGCTAGTGCATATTATGCAGCGAACAAATTTCAACAAATAAATTATGTGCATATTCAGCTACAAACCGCTTGCCCCTCTATTGTTCTCAATCTCTCTTTTTTTTTTTTGGATTTCCATATTCTCATTTGGCATGGGCTTCCCCAACATATTTTTCCTCTGATATATCTCCCATTTGTAGCACCATATTGACCCCTCTCATCATGTGCACTACTTCCCTCCAATTCATTTTCTTGCAAAGTTTCTGAAGCATTTTTAATGAATGGAGTTTGCATTGTCATTTATGTTTGTTGTGTTTTGATAGCTATGCATGCATTTATAAAGAAATTCCGTCAAACAGACCCATGCCTACTTCATTCATTTTGGAAGCTCAAAAGCTTCACAAGCCTTTTCAACATGTTCAATTTTGTGCGGCCCTTATGAGATTACCTTTTACTGAGAGACATTAAGCTTCTCGCTTTTGGCACGAGTTTTAGAGCCTCCCTTCATTGTGTTGGTGTGGGCTTTCTAAAGTTTCTGTGGTCTTTTCAAAAGGATTCATTTGGTGCATTTCAAGCAATAGCACATTCTTTATGAAAATTACTACAACCTTTGACATATTCATTTTGTACTTATCCTACAGCCATGGCATCCCATCACTTCATGCGGGCTTATCCCTCACCCCTTTGGCCGCACTCCTCACTCAATGCACATGCTTTTAAGTTTCTAAATCCTTTTCAACATATTTGTTTTGTGTGAGTTGCAACTGTAAGAGATTTTGAAGACTTTTTAAAAATACTTATTATCATTTCCAGCATTGCTCTGTTCTGTATGGAAACCATTGGATTTTCTTTAAAGTTTTGAGGTCTTTTAAATAGACCTTTTGTGTGTAGCAATAATAGCACCATTCACAAACCATCTCTTTCCTTTCCTATTCTCCAATTGCAAACTCCAATCTGTTGTGTGGGACTTTTTCTACCAATCTCCAAAGCCTTTCAATAACCACCCTGTATCTTTTCTATGCTGGGCATGCCCTTCAGTTGCATTATGTTTGTAAGTCTGTAAAGACTTTGTAACATGTTTATTTGGTGCGTTGAAATTTATTTCAAACCACTTTGAGATATATTCATCTGTAAATACCATTCTTTGTTTGGTGGCTTTAAATATACACTAAAAGTATTGGAATAGTTGCCACAGTTAGATTCTGCGCCAACAACTCACAATAGAGCCATCAGGTAATTTTGAAATGTATTGCCGCATTCCTTTGATCCTCTTCTAACATTTTAAGTTGCAAGTATTCACACTGCAATAGAACAAAATTTCTCTCCTTGCTTCAAGTGTGATAGCTTTTACATATGAGAATCTCTAGTGTTCATTACTTGATTTCAAACTATTTTTGAAAGAAGTAAAAGCTTCAGTATTGGAAATGATTGCACTGCATCCCACCTATGGTGTGATTTAGGTACTCTTTAATGGTGTTCAAAGCACTTTATGCATCCTCATCTTTCAAGAAAAACCATCACTGTTTCACTGTTGTAGGATTCATTGTGAATCTCACTCACATTTTGCAAAGAACTATCTTGTAACTTCAAATTATTTCTTTTGGTTGGAACCCTTTATCCACTTTCAAGACAATTAACATGAATAATGGGAGCTGCTGGTCCATTTTAACCATGCGATCTTTAAAACAACTACCCAGATAGTATTGGAATCAACACTATTTCTCATTGGATCCCGCACCCATGACATATAATTTCTTGGATTCAAGACCATTTACTTGAAGTGAAATTTCACAATTGTGCAAAGTATGTTGGGTCCCATGTGGCCCAACTAATTTTTTTTTCGTTTTCAAACAACTGTCAGGCTCAATTTCATTTGTCACTATTTTTGAATGCTTCAGAGATGGAAAGATGAAATGGGTTTGCATTGAAACCTACTTTTAAGCACATTTGCAAAATGATGAAAATAAGTCAGGTGAGCTCTGGAATCACTCCTGAAAACTAGGCAAACGATCTCCTGGAGACATAAAAACTTGCAGGCATGTAGCCATTGGTTCAAAGAATATAATGCAAAAGACGGATCATAGAAATAAATCATGAGGAAAAATTTATTCGCTGTCAAAGTTGCTTACTCAAACTTTCTGCAATAAACAGCTGTTCTGAACCAATTGAAACTGATGAAATCACCTCATTGCAAAAATATCAAATCAGCTCCTGGCGAGCTGCCACCAGACACACTAGCTCATTTTGGTACAAAGTAAATTCTTACAGAAGGGATTAGCTTGAATCATCACCCATCAAAAGTTATTGACAGTCGAAGTTGGCCTCTCAGAAAGGTTTCAGTGCAAAACTAAAGAAATTCCATTTGGCTAAAAATAGCAAATCAACTCACGAGGCCCTAAAAATTGACATGTGAGATCATCTTGGCATGGGGAATGCATAACAACAACCATTTTGACTTGACGATCAATTTTTTGCAAAATGAAAGCTCAAATGGGAGGCTACTTTGCAAAACTGAACACTTGCAAACAACAGAAAAGTGACAAAACCCTCCAGCTTCACTTTTCGAAATCCTTACAAAACTCATTGTAAGAAGCTGAAAATTGACATGCCTACTCACATATGTCACATGAGTGGGTGTGCAAAGGGATTTTGCATGAAAAACAACAGGCTCCAAATTATAACCCTCCAAAGTAGGTCACTTAGGCAGATTCTTCAAGTCCACTTCTAAAAGTGCAAAGGCAACTTTTTTGATATGGGCATCTCAAATTTGCAAAATTTGAGAGTGCCAACAGTGGTTCCGACTGGGGATGTATGCCCCCTGTAGGCATAGCAAGATTCCAAATCTTTGGGGAGTAGACCAAATGCTAAGTCCACCAGGTGTCCTCAAACTACTTATTTATTCATCCTTCTTTTTCAACTTCATCTAGTGACACCAGGCCATGAAATGAAAAAAGGGGAGTCAACATTTACCTCTATCAAACAAAAATCTATAAAAATAACTGATCTCCCTCAACTCATGCTTGCCTCTATGTAAGTGGAAACTTTCTCTTCGTTCAACCTTGTCATCAATTGGCAACCAAATCAAATAGGCCACCTCACTGCCATTATCTTCATTCCCTGATTCTGCATCAAGTGGCAACATGAGAGGATAGTGATCAAGACCACATTCACTAACTCTCTCATAATGATCATGCTTAGAGGAGATATCACATTTGAAAAACAACATGCAATCCTCTTGTGTGTTAAGAAAAGATTGCTCATGCATATGTGTCTCCTCCAATTGAAATGCATCGCTGGTTAGCTTGTCCTCATCCCAACAACACAACCCTAACACATTTCCATGTGTTTCAAGATTCTGAAATTCAGGCTTATCAACACCCACAATACTTCATCTCCATTCAAATCATGGCATTCAAAAGAAATGACAGCATCCCAAACAATGTTCTCCATCTCATGTTCATAGACAAAATCACCAACATTCAATGCGTCATCATGAAGGGAAACTCTAAGTACAGGTTCATGTGAATCAAAACTTTCATTTGCAACAAATTCATCATAGTGACTATCAAAGACACGTTCACCAATGCAAGGTGTATCAAAATCAACTTCATCTCTTGCTTCTTCAACATGAAAATCTGAAACATATTGCTCATGAGAGGAAATATAAATTGCAGACCCATAAAAAAGGTCCTCATATGCATCAATATGATAGACACAATCATGTTCCTCATGTGAAAACTCATCATGAAAGTTGTAACTAGTTGTACCAATGTTTATTTCTACATTTACATTCTCATGTACATCTACATAAATGGTATCTGCAAACATTCAGTTATGGATTCAAAGGAAGCAAAAGAGATAGAAGAAGGAAAAACATCAAGAAAAATAGGGGTTCCCTGTTCATCATTATCAACTGCTTGTACTGATTCATTCAATACATCTCCTACATGCATATCCTTCTCTTTGTTCACACTGCTCCAACAATCAGTAGGGCTGCATTCCTTACTATCAAAGAGAAAATCATCATTTATTTCTTCATGGCAACTTCTCACACATGACTGCTCTAACTAAAAATCCTTGCATACTCTGTCATTTGTAGCTGATACACTGATGCTCTCAAAAGCATTCCTCAAATCTGCAGACTCCTTTTTCTCATCATGAAAGCTCTCATCAATGCTACATACACTCAAAATATTGGTATAACCAAGTGTAATGCAGTACTGCTTATTACACATGTCTTCTTCAAACAAGATGTGCAATTCATATCCATCATCTTCTCATTCTTGTGAGTCTTCAGAAACATTGTCATCATCTTCATTAGAATAGTTTTCATTCAAGGAGATTAATTCCACCTCCTGCTTTTGAAATGAATTAGAATTACTAGGGCTGCAAATAGATTTGAAATCCACTTGATCACCTATACAAGGATGCTTTTCAGCTGATTGCAAACTTCCATCTATAACACCATTGTTCTCATCAAGAAAAATTAAAATATTAGAATCATCATGATCTCCAGTTGTGTATTCAGACTCCATAGAGGAGAAAACACTCTCAGTATCATTTGCATCATTGCAACCTTCATTTGCTATAGAAAATATGCTTTCTATTTCTGTATTTTCAAAGAAAATGGAAGACACTTCACATGTTTCATTTATCTGTTCATGACCATCATGGCTGCAATATTCTTCAGGACATATTTCTTCTACAGGTTGTTCAGAAACAACATCCTTATCACTGCATGATGCACTATCATTCTTGTCTTCTACTATACCATCTGCATCCATTGGACTAAATCTTGAAAAAGTACCATCACATAACTGAGTTAAGAGATGACTTCCACATTTATCTATCATTTCCTCAATTATTGAGAGCCATTGATATAAGCATTAAAGGATAGGGGGGCGCAAGTGAACTGGCATGGTACTCATACCTGGCTTATAATTCTTACAAAAAAAATCAATGCAAAATGATTCATCAAGTCTTTTTGATTCTAGTATAGCAAGCAAAAATTTCATAAATCTATCATGAAAATCATAGATAGATTCATCCTCTAATGTTTCTGTAGGAGTTTAGGTGAACTCCTCAAACCCCCCAGAATCACCTGCAAAACAAAAACTTCCACAAGAGAGAAATGGCAGAAAAATCATACTATCATTAAGATGCAAGGATGTCAAATTGAATATGACATGATTACAAATGTATAAGATGCCTTATTATATAGGCATGAGAGAAAACCTAAAATGCATGAGATGTTGCCATGTGTCTTGATCTAACAACATGTGACAACATGTGAACCCTATCTAGATGATTATTAAATGTTGAGATAAGTTCTAGAAGGACAACTCATCTTCTAGAAGGAATCTTATCCCACCAAACAAGGAAGGGAATATTATCCCATTTATTTATTAAATGATTTATCTAATAATCAACCTATTACTTAATTAATTAAATGCAAGACCTAAGTTAACTTATGCTAGTGTAATAATTAATTAATTACACCAACACCCCCCATAAGTGCAACTTAGGGAGAAGCAGATTATTATGCAAAGATGAGTCCCGGCAACAAGGCCTGATCAAGTACTCATTTACAAATGCAAAGATGAGGTAGAGAAGGAAAACCCAGTGGGACAAAACCCCCTACAATGAGATGACTATTGCAAAGAAGCACTAGAAGAACATTGTGGAGTAACACTGGAACCACAATCTGACAAGTAAGGAAAGATACTTCTGTCTACAACTGAAACCAAAAATAGAATCATCATGTGACAGCAGACCCGATGCCACGGAACACTGGAAAAATCTCATACTGGATCAACCCTAGAATCTGTGAAGCAATAGTAGATGAAATGATGACATAATCTGGAAGCAGTGTATTTCGATGTCGATGCCAAACTGTGACTGAAACTCTTCCATGGGAAGGAGTACCAAAAATAGACTCTGGAACATTAACCATAAAAACATGGCCCTCAAACTAAGAAGAATTTGAACCAATGAGGATCAAGAAACATAATCTCCCAACTGAAGTGTGAACCAATGAATCTGATATGTGTCAAGCTATAGCAAAAAATGTGGCCAAAAAAAAATAGGAGACCAGATAACCCATACGAGTTGCCATCAAAACAAGATGAATATGAAAATCAAAGTGCATGCACACTCTAATCAGATTTATTATGCAAGAAAACCCCCCTAAATGGAACTTTATCATAGTTCATTTATTACAATAACCAATGATTGCAAAAGGAGAGAATGTAAAACATGCATAAACTACAAAGAAAATGTAAACGTAGTGCATGAAAACAAAATTAAGTGCATGCACAAACCAAGGTTCACATCTGCCTCCATGATTAAAAATAACCTCTAATCTATGTAGAGGTCGAAACCAGCTTTCCGATGATATCTCATTTGCGAAAATCTAACGCCATGGCCAAAAGTTATGATTTTTTTAAAAAAACTGAATTTAGCCTACAGGAAACGGGTTTTCTAGCAAAAAAAGATTACTTCTAATTTAATTTCTGCAAAATCTGTTCACAATGAGTGGACAAAAATAAAAACCTAGAAATATTTTGAAGCTAAGAACAAAACCCAAAAATCGTTTTTTGATCCAGCAAGCAAAAGATGAAAAAATAAATTTTTTAAACCTTCAGCCAAGAGAAAAATGACACACACCAATTTTTGTACTGCGATTTTCTCCAAATCCATATAAGATATCAAAAATCTAAAAGATACCTAGTTGAGATTTTGACCCTGGCTACAAAACCCAAAAACCATTTTTCCTGGAACTGGGTGAAAGCTAGATTTCGGAATGAAAAATGGCTACTTGCATCCAACAAGACCTTCATGCCAAAAAATGATCTCTCATATTTGAAAAGAAGTCTACAACACTAAAGCTCTGATACCATGTAGGAGTTTAGGTGAACTCCTCAAACCCCCCAGAATCACTTGCAAGAAAAAAACTTCCACAAGAGAGAAATGGCAGAAAAATCATGCTATCATTAAGATGCAAGGATGTTAAATTGAATATGACATGATTACAAATGTATAAGATGCTTGATTATATAGGCATAAGAGAAAACCTAAAATGCATAAGATGTTGCCATGTGTCTTGATCTAACAACATGTGACAACATGTGAACCCTATCTAGATGATTATTAAATGTTGAGATAAGTTCTAGAAGGACAACTCATCTTCTAAAAAGAATCTTATCCCACCAAACAAGAAAGGGAATATTATCCCATTTATTTATTAAATGATTTATCTAATAATGCAACCTATGACTTAATTAATTAAATGCAAGACCTAAGTTAACTTATGCTAGTGTAATAATTAATTAATTACACCAACAGTTTCTATATTACACAATGCATCAATATATGATTCAGACTCAACCTTGTTTGCAATTTCCTCTTCAAATTCTTCTTGAGTATGAAGACTTCTATCTTCAGACAAGCATTCATCATTCACTACTGGTTCATCTTTAAAAGTATCAAGGAAACATGTTCTGAGTCTATGCCATGAATCTATGGAATGCATTGGTAAGCAAGTAAACCAACCTTCAGCCATACCTTCTAAAGTTCTTACATAAATTTTCATGATAACATCTTCTTCTTCAATCTAACAATCTTCCATCAAATCAATGAAACATTGTACATGTCTTGATGTTGATTCTTCAAAATCATCTCTAAACTTAGGCAAAAGTTCATTAATTCTTCTTGGGACAGAATGTGGGTAACCTTGGATTTTACTAAAATCTAAAGGGTTGTATTTTTCATTAACACCTTCCTATGAGGACAAGGTTGTGTTCTAGGCATGATACTATAGCTTGTAGAGGGAGAATTAGGATAACAATGCATTTTGCAAAATAAAAATTATTCCCTCTACAACTATTCAATTACAATACTGAATCTCCCTTGATTATAGTGCTTAATTTCACTAAATAAGGGAACCAAAGTTCTTTCCTAAGGAGTTCAAACATGTAAAGAATACCTGGAAATGTTGCAGTTGCTGCAAAATGTTCTTCTGATTGGAAATATTCGTAAATCTGGAACTTTTTCTTTAGATCTTCAACACGTTCTTGTAACAGAGTCACCACCTCTCTTCATTGAGGACTGAACTTCAAACAACATGAAGTTCTTTCACAAATAAATCTATCTCTAAGTTCCTTCCACCATCAAAGCACCACAAATCATGTAACTTTCAGGTTCACTACAACAATTTTTCTCCAGGCTTGAAACTCTTCAACATTTGAACTAAATTCAAAATGGCAAACAATAATATGAATCTATGAGATAACCAGCTGCAACTAGAGAATGAGAATTTTTCCCAGCAGAGTCGCCATTTTGTTGGTTTTTTTTATACTGCAACCAGGTTTGTCTTCTAATCTACATATGGAATTTCCAATTCCAATCAAGGGCAGCTTGAAGGACTTGGACCAACTGACGAGGACTTTAAAAAGCCTCCTACACTTCGGGCTCTACAAGACCTGGGAGGGTGATCCCTTAATGCTTCTACAATCTTTGCACCATTATCATAAACAACATTAAAAACAACAGATAATCTCATTTAATAGCTCAAAAAAATAGGATAATACTGAATAGAATTGGTTGTTCATCAGTAATATCAACTATTTGGAGCATGAGATAACTACAACACCTAGGGATTTAAAATGATTTTTAATTTTGAAGATTTGGGACCAAGCTGAAAACAACAGAACTATAATACTTGACCAATGCCAAAAAATGGGCTATGGATTCATATAACCAACATTCATCCTACAGTGTTGAAAATGTTATGAAGATCCTTACAAATGTTATTACATTATGACAACTAGACCACTAAATTTTTATCTGATAACTCTTCTTATAAATCCACCTGAAACATAGTACTCCTGTCACATATGCTGAAGCAATTACACTATCCTTTCAACAAAAGGCAATAATAAATGCAACTTGTGCTTCATTAAAGCAATTACATTATTCTCAGAATAGAAGGCAACAACATATATCACTCTAATGCAGCAAATGTGCATGAAAAGACTCAGATAATCTTATTATTGAATCCAAAAGAGTAATACATATCAGTAATGGAGACAATTATCAGCTAAAATATAAACATGAGAGCACAATTCAGAATAGACACTTTTAGATTTAATGACTCAATTACATTTCTCCCAGCTATACAATTCTACCCAGAGCTTCTTTTTAACTTGCAGAGCTTTTAGGAATTGGAATCCCAACCTTCTATCCTTACAATGAGAGAAGAAGAGAATAAAATAGAAATAGAAGTAGCCCTAAGATCAATCTGATTCATAGATGCAATCTGGAAAATTCTCTCCCATTGATCAACAAATTTGCTCAAAGCATCTCTCATCTCTCTTCCAACTGAATTTTCCTCTTCATTTTCCTTTGTTGTCTGTTGTGAAGCAACAAAAGATTATGCCATGTGAAGAAATTCCATCTATCACTTAGCTGCATGAAAATACCTCGTGCCTATTCTCGTGAAAATCCTTTTATCTTTGTTCTTTGTTTTGTTGCACATTATTCCCCAACACATAATATTAGTTCATAAAGTGAATAGATTCACTTTGTAAAAATTCCCACATGCTTTCACCTTATATTTTGATACCTGTTGCTCTCTGGGATTAAATATTTAATCCGTCCCATTACACATACCACTAGAATATTTTTCCAGAATATTTCATTCAGTGAATCATTATCACTTTTTCCACATTATAAGTTTTCACTTTTATATCTGCGCCTTTCACCTATGCATTTTAAAAAATATTAAAATGTGGAAGCCTTTCATTTACCTCCAACATTAAGACACTTTTACCTTCATATATTTTAATGAAGGCCCTTTTTAAGTTTGTCACATTTTATTTTACACCAATGTGTAAAATATTCACCATACATGTATGAGCCCTTATTTTTAATATGGCCTTCGTCAAATTTCTCTTGAGCAACTTTTATTTTCACCAGTTGGGCCCACTATTTAAATATTTTCACCACCGGTAATGTTTAATTTTCAAATGTTTTGCTTCCCCCTTTAACATTGTTTTAAATTTAAAACAATGGACATTAAATAAAAATAAAAACAAATGAAAGCCCTTTTAAACATCTGTCATTCCTTTATTTACTTGACGAAAGCTTTGCCTTCGGCCCAACTCATACACGTGTCACAATCCCACTATCTCACGAAAATTAACCTGTGAGCTAGTTTTCATTACGATATGGTGGGGTGTGGTTCAGATGTTGCTACATTTTTATCTGTATTTCCCACCGTTGATCTCATCTGCTTCATTTTTTCACACAATGTGCCCTAATTTTTCTGTTTGCAATGCTCGAGCTCTGCAATTTTTTTACTTATGGTGGCCCCTGTGCATTTGATTGAATTTTCTAAGAGCCTTTATCAACATTCGAACTTGCATAATCTACCAAGGTCGACCTCCATTTTGAATCGGCCCCCGTTCTTGTATTCTCTGGATTTGCATTTATTGATGCATTCTTCTCTGATCTGCAACAATGGTGTTCATAGTTTGGAGCATTGAATGGTTTGACATTGTTCAAGCTAGCCTTTCATATCCTGCACCATGGCACTTCCTTCATGCTAGTGCATATTATGCAGCGAAGGCATTTCAACAAATACATTATGTGCATATCTAGCTGCAAACCGCGTGGCCCTCTATTGTTTTCAATCTCTCTAGTTTTTTTTTTCTGATTTTCATATTCTCATTTGGCGTAGGCTTCCTCAGCATAGTTTTCCTCTGATATATCTCCCATTTGCAGCACCATATTGACCCCACTCATCATGCACACTAGTTCCCTCCAATTCATTTTCTTGCAAAGTTTCTGAAGCATTTTTAATGAATGGAGCTTGCATTGTCATTTATGTTTGTTGTGTTTTGATAGCTACACATGCATTTATAAAGGAATTATATCAAATAGACCCATGCCTACTTCATTCATTGTGGAAGCTCAAAAGTTTCAAATGCCTTTTCAACATGTTTAATTTTGTGCGGCCCTTATGAGATTACCTTTTGCTGAGAGACATCAACCCTGTCGCTTTTGGCACGGGTTTTAGAGCCTCCCTTCATTGTGTTTGCATGGGCTTTCTAAAGTTTCTGTGGTCTTTTCAAAAGGATTCATTTGGTGCATTTAAAGCAATAACACATTCTTTATGAAAGTTACTACAACCTTTGACATATTCATTTTGTACTTATCCTACAGCCATGGCATCCCATCGCTTCATGCAAGCTTATCCCTCACCCCTTTGGGCACGCCCCTCACTCAATGTGCATGCTTTTAAGTTTCTAAATCCTTTTCAACATATTTGTTTTGTGTGAGTTGCAATTGTAAGAGATTTTGTAGACTTTTTTAAAAGACTTATTATCATTGCTAGCGCGGCTCTGTTTTGTATGGAAACCATTGCATTTTCTTTGAAGTTTTGAGGTCTTTTCAACAAACCTTTTGTGTGTAGCAATAATAGCACCATTCACAAACCATCTCTTGCCTTGCCTATTCTCCAATTGCAAACTTCAATCTGTTGTGTGGGACTTCTTCTACCAATCTCCAAAGCCTTTCAATAACCACCTTGTATCTTTTTTGTGCTGGGTGCGCCCTTCAGTTGCATTATGTTTGTAATTCTATAAAGACTTTGTAACATGTTTATTTGGTGCGTTGAAATTTATTTCAAACCACTTTGATATATATTCATCTGTAAATACCATTCTTTGTTTGGTGGCTGCAAATATACATTGAAAGTATTGGAATAGCTTCCCCAGTTAGATTATGCGCCAAGAGCTCACAATAGATCCATCAAGTAATTTTGAAATGTATTACCGCATTCCTTTGATCCTCTTCTAACATTTTAAGTTGCAAGTATTCACCCTGCAATAGAACAAACTTGCTCTCCCTGCTTCAAGTGTGATAGCTTTTACATATGAGAATCTCTAGTGTTCATTACTTGATGTCAAATTGTTCTTAAAAGAAGTAAAAGATTTAGTATTGGAAATGACTGCACTGCATCCCACCTATGGTGTGATTTAGGTACTCTTTAATGGCGTTCAAAGCACTTTATGCATCCTCATCTTTCAAGAAAAACCATCACTGTTTCGCTATTGTAGGATTCATTGTGAATCTCACTCACATTTTGCAAAGAACTATCTTGTAACTTCAAATTATTTATTTTGCTTTGAAGCCTTTATCCACTTTCCAAACAATTAACAACATGAATAATGGGAGCTGCTGGTTCATTTTAACCATTAGATCTTTAAAACAACTACCTAGATAGTATTGGAATCAACACTATTTCTCAATGGCTCCCGCACCCATGACATATAATTTCTTGGATTCAAGACCACTTACTTGAAGTGAAATTTCGCAATTGTGCAAAGTATGTTAGGTCCCATGTGGCCCAACCAAAAAAAATTTCATTTTTAAACAACTGTCAGGCTCAATTTCACCTGTCACTACTTTTTAGTGCTTCAGAGATGGAAAGATGAAATGGGTTTGCATTTAAACCTACTTTTAAGCACATTTGCAAAATGATGAAAATAGGTCAGGTGAGCTCTGGAATCGCTCCTAAAAACTAGGCAAATGATCTCCTAGAGACATAAAAACTTGTAGGCATGTAGCCATTGGTTCAAAGAATACAATGAAAAAGATGGATTGGAGAAATCAATAATGAGGAAAAAGTTATTCACTGTCAAAGTTGCTTACTCAAACTTTCTGTAATAAACAGATGTTCTGAACCAATTGAAACTAATGAAATCACCTCATTGCAAAAATATCAAATTAGCTCCTAGCGAGTTGCCACCAGACACATTGGCTCATTTTGGTACAAAGAAAATGCATGCAGAAGGGATTAGCTTGAATCATCACCCATCAAAAGTTATTGACACTCGAAGTTGGCCTCTCAGAAAGGTTTCAGTGCTCAGTGCAAAACTGAAGAAATTCCATTTGGTTTTGATATGCTAAAAATAGCAAATGAAATCGTGAGGCCCTAAAATTTGACATGTGAGATAATCTCGGCATGGGGAATGCACAAAAACAACCATTTTGACTTGATGATCAACTGGTTGCAAAATGCAAGCTCAAACGGGAGGCTACTTTGCAAAACTAAACGCTTGCAAACAGTAGAAAAGTGACAAAACCCTCTAGCTTCACTTTTTGAAACCCTGACAAAACTCATCGTAAGAAGCTAAAAATTGACATGCCTACTCACATATGTCACATGAGTGGGTGTGCAAAGAGATTTTGCATGAAAAACAACAGGATCCAAATTATAACCCTCCAAAGTAGGTCACTTAGGCAGATTCTTCAAGTGCACTTCTGAAAGTGCGAAGGCAAAATTTTTGATATGGGCATCTCAAATTTGCAAAATTTGAGAGTGCCAACAAAACCTAAAACTAGGGGGGCAATGAAAATAATGATTCTGATGGCATAATAGGTAACTTAGACAACCAGAGACCGAGAGCATCAGGTAATGCAGAAATAGAACACCCAAGGGTGTTTAGACTCGAAGGTCAATTTTGAAGGGTTTTGGCAACAAAAACCCTAAAAAAATGATGAGGATCATAACCCTAAGCCAAAAAAAAAGGTCCAAGCCAAGTATTGCAAGTGCAAACATGAAACCAAAGAAAATTTTATGAGAGGTTCCATCATAATTAAAGAAGGAATTGGTTGAGCTAGATATATTCCTTACTGAACTAGGCATTGAAACAAAACAAAAAGATGTTTATGTAGAACTGGAGCTTGTTGATGTTGACATGGATTCCATTGGTGTGAAGGAGGAGAAATCCCAAGTAGAAGGCATAAAGAAGCCTAAGTGGAAGGTGAAGGAAGAAAAGAATGTGGCGATGTAGTGTGTAAAGATTTATGGGAATCCACTTCAACAAGAAGGTGAAAAAACACAGAGGAGTTTCTTGAAACATAGACAAAAGCCTCATCAAAAGGGCAGACTAATCAAACTGAATGGGAGATTAGTTAGTTGGGGAATGAAGTGACCATTAACAGGAGCGAAGGACAATGGGTATCACTCCAAGCGGTTTCATGCATCACAGGCAAAGAAGGGAGATATAGTGTTTAAGGTTTTGTGCCTTGAGGCCCTTGAGGTTGTACTTATTTTTGCGCTGACAGAGGGAGATCACCATGCTAGTTTTTATGGGGCCATTGTGAGGCCATCACCTACGTAGGATGCTCTGTTCAGGGTCCATCCCAAGATTGTCATACATATGGCAGCTGAGAAAGATGCCAATGGTATTGTAATTACTCGCTTGATTGTTCCCAATAGTCAGGTGGGTTTTCTTGTGGAGGAGCTGGAGAAGAAGGTCAGGCCTGTTAAAGGAAGAGATGACATAAAAGCTATAGCATCAATCTCTACTAGGGATGATGATTTTGTACGAACTATGATTGTTGATGCAATTGATAACATTGGCCCCAATGGAGTTTTATCTATTGAGCCTTCAGAGCTTGTCAATCCAAAATTTGGAACTATTGCTATTAAGATAACTCCAACACATGATCCAAATGATTTTGCTTTAGGTAAGTGTCACAATTTAGACTTTATAAATATATTCACTGATGAAGGCTTGATAAATAGCAATGGAGGTCAGGAATTGGAAGGAATGAAGCAGTTTGATGCCAGAGTGGTAGTAATTGAAGCTTTGAAAAATAAGGGTCTTTACAGAGGCTTTGTATATAATGAGATGCTTTTTGGTACATTTTCACTAAGTGATGATGTTGTGGAGCCAATGATTAAGCCTCAGTGGTATATCAGTTTCAAGGATGATGCTGTGAGGTAGGAGGAAATAAGGGGAGAGAAAGCGCTTAATGAGGAGTAGAAATTATTTGTCCACGGTGTGGGGGAGGAAATGGAAAGCTTAAAATCTATGGAGATTATTAAATCTGACATGCTTTGGAGGAGACTCATTCAAAGTGTTCTTAAACAGAATTTGGTAAAGCTAAAATCTTCATTGGGCCTGATGTAACATTACAAGTGGAAATGCAATGGATATCATGGTTGTATCAGTTGGAATTCAAGTGAGAGATTGTTGAGAATGTGAAGCCCAACTGTCACATGACCTTTCACCTTCTTTTGTCTCTTCATTTGATGGATGTATCTTCATATCTGAAGAGAAAAACAATTGTATAAATATATGAGTGCAGACCATGTATGTAAGTGATTATGGATAATAGAAGATGTTCCCTACTTTCCCATGGATGTAGCCTTAAATGGTGAAGCACGCAATCCCTGTGTTATGTTCTTATTTTCTATTTGTCTTCTTTTTCATTTTTGCTATTTCATTATGTTTTATTTGTTCGTTTAATACTCAATAGGTTTTGATTGGACAAAATAATTGGGTCACCATTGTGGATGCCATGACAGGTTTGGCTGTGAATGTTATTTATGGTGTCCTTGCTGAGTTGTTTGATTTAGAGAAAGAGGGCATGCAGATACTAATGAAGAGAGCATGGACATAGTTTAGGAATGGGCTGCATTAGAACGATATTTCTGAATTGATGGCATTCACTGAAGCAAATCCAAACTTATTCTCTCCGGCACAAGGTAATAGGCTCAAATAGATATTGGTGTCGAGACTTGTTCTCTCACACCAACACTGATGAACTAGAAAAATGTAACCCATTTTTTATGTTTTCATAAAGGGGGCTACCCCCATCTCAGTAGCACTTACCTTAAAAAATAATTAATATTAATATTTATAAAATAATAATACAAATACAATTACATTATAAAAATTTATAATAATAAATATATCATATAATAGTATACATTAATTATTTTATTTATTTATTTATTTTATAATTATTTTATTTTAATTTAAAGTTATTTTAAAATTATTTTATTTATCTAAAAATTATTTTGTTCTACTTTAAATTTTATTAAAAATTAATTTTACTTTTAATTTTTTTAAATATATATTAAGCGGTAAAAATTTTCAAAACAAATATTAAGTGGCAATTTTTTTGTTCTTCAGTTAGTCAAACTCTCCACTTGCATGACTAATTTTGATTAGGGGAGAGGGGCCTATAATGGAGCACCCTAACTTCGTGTTTCTCAAAATCCTATGTGGAAATTTCAAATCACTCCCAATTCTGTATAATAGTTTATTTGGCAACTCATGTGCTTCTATATTTCGTTTTAGGGCCACATCATCAAATATGATGGCACATCAATATGCTTTTTTTTGAGGTATCCAAAAAGGTCCAAAAAAAAAGTGAGACCGATAGTGGTGCACTAAGTCATGTTTTATTGGTGCACTGATGTGGCATCACATGATTTGTCACTTTGCATACTTTATGGATAAAAAGTGTTTTGCAATTAGATATTAAAGTGCTCCACTATGGGGCCCACTGAGGACTACTTCTATCCCCACTATTGGACCCTCCTCCATTATGGGCCCCTCTCCCCTAATGATTGTGAAGAAAACAAAAATGTTGAAATGACTACATTTATTACCCTCGTCTTCTTCAAATTCTACCACTGTCATTATAGCCCCTTGTGAGCCCTCCATTAGTATGAATTTTATGGTTTTTATGGTGGTATGCATGTTTTTATCTATTTTTTATGTATGTATAGCATGCATTTTTGTAGGGAGATTAGCCACGTCCCTATAATTGTAACATAATTATAAATATTTAAAATATTATCAATTATATTATAATATTTTAAAAACTATTAGTGCTAATTCGAGAGATCTCTTAAGTGAGCATAATAATTACAAAAAACATTAAATCATTTCTATTAATAATACATTTTTCACTTATGATTTTAGTAAATCAATCATTTAATTTAAAACTCACTTAAGCGATCTCATTATATTAAAATAATTCTTAAAAAATGATTTTAATATAAAATACACTGAGAGATATCCCCCTTGAGGTGTCTATTGCACTTTTATTTGAGAAATTGATTAAAAAATAGATGCTTCGAGAAAGATGCATCTCAATGTATTTTATATATATTATTAAATATATATGCTAGTAGCCTTTGTAGTGAAACATGGAAAACATAAAATTAATCCTTACCCTAATTGATCTTAACCCTAATCCTAATTGAACCCTAACCCTAAATGAACTCAAACCCTAACTATAACCCTAATTAAATCATAACTCTAATTGAATCTTAACCCTAATTGAACTATATCCATAATTGAAGCCTACCCCTAAGTGAATCCTAATCCAAACCCTATCCCTAATTGTAACCCTAACCCTTATCCTAATTCTAAACCTAACCCTAAATGTAATCCTAACCCTAATATTTATTAGACCCTAAGCCAATTTGGACCTTAACCCTAACCCTAATTGAATACTAACCCTAAATCCTAGACCTTAACCCTAATATAACTATAACCCCAACCTAACCTTTATTAAACCCTAACCCAAATTGAACCTTGATCGTGACCCTCAAACCCTAACCCTAACCCTAACCTTAACCCTAATTAAACCTTGAACCTAACCCTAACCCAAATTAAACACTCACTATAACCCTAAGCTTTATCCTAGAACCCTAACCCCAACCTTTATTAATCCCTAACCAAAATTGAACCCTAATTGTAATTGTAACTAAATAATGACTGTAATTGTATTCTAATCATAGCCCTAGTTAAACAATAACCCTTACTGAACCCTTACTCTAACCCTAACCCTAACCCTTACTAAACCTTGACCCAAATTGAACCCTAACCCTAATTGTAATTATATTTGAATCCTAATTGTATTCTAACCCTAACTATAGTTAAACCCTAGCCCTAAGTAAAAACTAACCCTAACTGAACTCCAACCCTAATCCTAATTGTAATTGAAAACTAAGGATAATTGAATTATAACCCCAACCTTAATTAAACCCTAAATATAATTGAATGCTAGCCCTAACCATAACCTTAAATGAAAGGTAACCCTAATTGAACTATAACCCTAACTGTAATGAACCTTGAACCTTAATTGAAACTCTAACCCTAACCCTTATTAAACCCTAACCCTCATCCCAACCCTTATCCTTATTAAACACTAAGCCAAATTGAACCTTAACCCTAACACTAATTGAACACTAACCCTAATTGAATTCTAGCCCCAGCCTTCACTATAACCCTAACCCTAATACTAACACTAACTCTTATCTTAAATGAATTATAACTCTAATTGAACTCTAATACTAACCCTAATTGAACCCTAACCCTAGCCATATTTGAACTCCAACCCTAACCTTAGCCTCAAACTTTATTGTAGAATCGTAACCCTAACCTGATTGTACCCTTATTGTAATTGCACCCTAACCCTAATTTAAGAATAATGATAACCCTAACCCTAAAACCTAATTCAATTGTAACTTTAATTGAACCATAGTTGTAACGCTAACACTAAACCTTATCCTAATTGAACCCTAACCTTAACCATAACCCTAATTGAACCTAACCTTATTTTCCCCTAATTGAACACTCATTGAATCCTAACCCTAATTAAGCCCTAGCCCTAACCCTAATTGTGCCCTCATTGCAATTGAACCCTATCCATAAATGAATCATAACCTAACCCTAAACCCTAATTTAGTTATAACTCTAATTGAACCCTATCCCTAACACTAACACTAACCCTTACCCTAATTTAACCCTAACCTTAACCCTAATCATAATTGAACTATAACCTTAACGCTAATCATAATTGAACTATAACCTATTTAAACCCAAACTCCAACCTCAACCCAAACAAAAGCTTTATTTAAGAACCCTAATCTAAATTGAACCCTAACACTAACCCCAACTGAACACTTACCCTTATTGAACTATAACCCTAATCAAACCATAACCCCAATTGAACCCTATCTCTACATGAACCCTAGCCACAATTTTAACACCAACCATATCCTTAGTTATAATTGTGATCTTGGTTAGAATTAGTGTTAGTGTTATAATTCTATATAGATTAATATTGTTAGGTCAAGGTTAGGGTTAGAGTTAGAGTTAGAATTAGTGTTAGTTTTAGTTTTAGGATTAGGCTTAGAGTTACAATTAGTGTTAGATTTAGGGTTAGGGTAATAGTTAAAATTAGTGTTAGTTTTAGAAATAGGGTTAGGGTTAGGTTTATATTTAGAAGAGTTATGGTTAAGTTTATAATTAGTGTTAATGTAGGGTTAGGGTTATAGTTAGAGCTAGAATTATTATGGGTAGGGTTCACATAAATGTTATGGTTAGAGTTAGAGTTAGAAGTATTGTTAGTTTTAGGGTTATATTTAGGTTTAGGGTTAGGGTTAAGGTTATAGTTAGAATTAGTGTTTAATTTTAGAAATAGGGTTAAGGTTAGGGTTATAGTTAGAATTAGTGAACTAATATTAGTGTTAGAGTTAGAGTTAGAATTAGGTTTATTTTTAGGGTTAGGGTTAGGTTAGGGTTACAATTAAAATTAGTGTTAGTTGTAGAAATAGGGTTAGAGTTAGGGATAAAGATATAATTAGAGCTAGGGTTAGGGTTAGAATTAGTGTTAAAAACTTAACTTTATTGTAGAACCCTAATCGTAACCTTAATTATATCCTAGTTGTAATTGAGCCCTAACCCTAAGCCCTAATTAAATTGTAACTCTAATTGAACCTTATTCCTAACCCTAATAATAACTCTTACACTAATTAAACCCTAACCTAAACCCCAATCCTAATTGAATGATTATTGAATCCTAACACTAATTACCCTAACCCTAAACCTATTTAAATTCAAACCCCAACCTAACCCTTACCCAAGATTTATTGAAAACCCTAACCCCAACCAAACAATTACCCTTATTGAACTCTAACCCTAATCAAACTATTAGCCCAACTGCATCCTATCACTACTTGAACCCTAGCCCTAATTGTAACACCAATCATATCCTTAACTATACTTGTAATCTTGTTTAGAATTAGTGTTAGTGTTATAGTTTTATATAGATTTATATGGTTAGGTTAGGGTTAGGGTTAGTGTTAGAGTTAGAAGTAGTGCTAGTGTTAGTTTCATGGTTACATATAGAGTTACAATTAATGTTAGAATTATGGTTAGCATTAGGGTTAGGATTAGGTTAGGGTTATAATTAGAATAAGTGTTGGTTATAGAAATAGGGTTAGGGTTAGGGTTAGGATTAGAATTAGTGTTAATGTTTTTTATTAGAGGAAAAAAAAGGGTTTTGAAGGGGCCCGAAACCCTTTACATAAGAGGGCAGCTGAATAGAAAGATAACAACAATACACCAACAAACAACCCAACAACAGTGACCCATCAGCAAAAAAAACCAAAATGGAGGACCAACCAACAACACTGCATGTTTTTCAGAATATCTGTCGTCTCCATGTCACATTCTATAGCTTTTTGTGCATCATCAAAAACATCAGAACTTTCTTTCCTAGATGCCCCGCCCTAAGCTATAGTTTTGTTCCTAGTCCGTGCTCTAGGACCACCCGTATTTACCTCAAAAATTAAAATAATACCTTTTTCACCACCCTTCCCAACAACAATGGCTTCCCCCATCTGCTTACCAACAACATCACCCTCACCATCATGGGCAATATCTTTCCTCTTCTTAGAACTAGCCACATGATAAGTAACAGTAGTAGACTCATAATTACCAACAATCTTATGCCCCTCCCCACCTCTCATCACAGAAGCCCAAATTTTCCCCATTTGTTCCTCAAGAGTGAGGATTCTTCCTTCCATATTCTACTTCATTTTGAGGGTTTCCTCCACAATAGTGTCTGCCACAGTGTTTAAGGAGTCAAAAAACTCATCAATCTGATTTTGTATAGAGGAACCCTCAGCCTTATTAACCATTCCCCTGACTTTGACATTCATTTTATTGAGTTCATGGAAAAACCACTTAAAAAGCTTACACAAAACAATTGACCCCTCACGTGCAGTACCAAGCATATCAGACAAATCATCTCTATCAATATTAAAAACCTCTTTCCCCAAGGCATCCTCCTCCTCAAAAGAGCTAATCATATCCTTATCAGCAGGGGAGTCCTTACCATTTTCCAAAGAAGTCAGAGACTTAAGCTTGCGGATGGAGCTTGCAATTCCTCTATCACTTCCTTTCTCTTCATAAACCTCTCCAATTCCAAACCCTAGGTCTCCAAAGCACAAGCAACAACCCCATACTAATCTTTCACTTGCAAGACCGACTTAACACTCGGGGAATCATTAGCAAAGAGGCCACCCACAATTGTGAGAGGATGGCCCTACTCCAGAATTTGGCTCGCAGATCGCAAAAACCTTTTCTTCCCACTCACTTCCCCCAAATCCTTCTTCTTGGTAGCTGGAGGTGGCGAGGAGGCCTCCCCATACATGTCATTCCTCATCTTCGGACCCCTACTCAGCACCACAACAACAACTTCTTCACTACAAGTTAAATAACCTCTAGTAGCACAAGCTTCCCCTTTTTTCTTCTTTCCTGAGGGAGGGAAATGTGGACCCCCTTCTAGAGAAGTGAGAGAATCAGGCACAAACTTCACATCATCCTCCAACTCATCCTCTTTTTCTAAAATCAATTTCCTTCTCTTGGCCTTTTTATTGATTGGTTCATCTTCAGAGGTCGTATCATACCCTTCAACAAGTTTGGGTTGTTTACCCTTCGGGGTAACCATAGGTTTGGGAACCTCAAATTTTTTTGCATAATCAGAGATCAGGAGAATTAACCCAACATGCAAGATAGGATTTTTTGGGTTCTTCTTATGATCCTTGATACCTACGTCAAGAGACATAAGAAGATAAAACAGGAAAGAAACCCTCTTCTTATGTCAAAAGTGATTAAGTAGAATGAAATGATAATTACTCACCATCGAGAAACATCCTTCCAGGGTAATGTAGCACATTAATTCCTCCACTACATCCCCCCATAATGCCTTAAGGGAACTTTGTTGATATCCACCACTCTTAGCAGTCTTTAAATCCTTCTCTTTAGCACCTTTGAAAAAGATTTTCATTGTTATATGTGCCTCCTTTTTATCCCTGAAAAACTTCATACCGTCCATAGGCAGGCCAGTAATTCTAGCAATGAATTCTTCATTAACCTCAAACTCAGTCCCATAAAGCTTAAGCACTCTGCCATTCCATCCTTTAAGAAAAAGATCTGTAACCTGAGGATCATTGCCATGAAGTTTCTCCAAATAGGTTGTTAACCCTCCCTTAACCAATACCTACCAAACATCCTTCCTTTCGCTCGCAGCATCACAGGATTTAGGTTCAACATGATTTCTATCAACACCCATCTCGCCACAATTAGCAATAGAAACCAGCTTATAGACACTAAGCCCAAAACTGAGAAGGCTCTGGAAAACAAAGCCAAAACTACCCAACATCCATGTGAGGGGACATGGGATAATAAATACCAAAGCTTTTCATTGCCTACGACACCCTTCTCCTCTATGACTCACTTGATTCAAATCTTGCCACCCATATTTTCTCATAACAATTTTCTACGTGATGAAGAACATGCACACCGCCATCCATAATAAGATGTTCCTCCAAATGAAATCAGCACTCATTGTTCATAGTAGCAATAGCCTCTATAGGAAGAGGGTCATTCTGACCCCACTCCCTAAAATCTTTTACACCAATGTTAGCGAAAATATCCACTAGCCCATTACCTTCTCTTAAGATATGAGAAATATAAAACTCATCAAAAGAATTCAAAATGTCTATCGAATCCTTTATCAAGGACTCAATAGTCCAAGAGGGAGGAGTGCAAATTTTCAAATTATTTATAATATTCAAAGAATCCCACTCCAACCAGACTTTTTTATAACCTTTGGTTTGAGCCAATTTGAGTCCATGATAGGCAACAACCACTTCCACATAGTGGTTTTTCTAGGTTCCCACAGGGAGCACCACAACGGAAAAGAGCCTACCATTATAATTTCTAATCACTCCACCACAACCAGCAAGTCTCGGATCTCCTTTAGCAGCCCCATCAAAGTTTATCTTCACCCAACCTTCCAAAGGAGCTTTCCAAACAACATCTTCTCTAGAAGTTTTTCCCTTGGTAACAGAGAGGGAAATATCACAAGATAGCTTCCACTTTTTAGAAATAGAGATATCATAGGAGCTAAGATTAATTTTCGGACCATTATGAAAAGTTATCCCAGCTTGGAAATTTTCTTTAATTGCAGCACAAATTTTGAAATCCACAAAAATAGCAGGGAGAGAAGAATTCCTGAAGAATTTGTTATTTCGCTCAAGCTAGACTCCCCAAGCAATATGAGGAAGAGAGAGAGACCACAAAAATTGAAGAGTAGGATTGGATGAAGGGATAATCCATTGAGACCACAACTTATTAATAGAGCCAGGGAACACCTAACTTAAGTTCCAAAGAGATAGCACATGGGCCCAAACCAATCTCACAAAACTACAACCAATCAGCATATGACAGGCATTTTCAACCTCCTATTCACATAGAAAACACCTGTTAGGAATCACAAAACCTCTTTTGACCAAATTGTCAGTAGTTAATATTTTATTCTGGAAGAAGAGCCAAAAGAAAATATTGACCTTAGGAATCAATTTAGAGGACCACACAAAAGCCCAAAAAAGACCTGGACCAACAAAGGACTCATTAGAATGAAAAGTCGAAGCCACATAATATATACCATTAGAGGAAAAATTAGTGTTAATGTTAGTGTTAGAGTAAGAGTTATAATTATTGTTAATGTTAGGGTTGGTTAGAGTTAGAGTTAAAATTAGGGTTAGGAGTAGGGTTAGAAATAGTGTTAGTGTTATAATTACTACTAGTATTAGTGTTAGAATTAGAGTTGAGGGTAGGGTTATAATTAGTGTTAATTTTAGGGTTATGGTGAGGGTTAGGGTTAGGATTAGAGTTGGCTTCAAGTTACAATTAGAATTAATGTTATTTATAGAAATTTGATTAGGGTTAGGGTTGAAAATTAGAATTAGATTTAGGTTTAGGGTTAAAAATAGTGTTAATGTTAGGATTAGCATTAGAGTTATAGTTATAATTAGAGTTAGTGGTAGGGATAAAATTAGTGTTAGTGTTATAATTATTATTAGTATTTGTGTTAGAATTAGAGTTAGGGTAGGGTTACAAATAGTGTTAGTAACATTAATATTAGTGTTACTATTTAAATTAATGCTTAGGTTAAAATAGTGTTTTGTTATAACTTTACATAGATTTATAGAGTTAGGGTAGGGTTATAGTTAGAATTATGTTAGTGCTATATTTAAGTACTATTAGTGTTATATATCTTTAATAAAGTTAATTTAAGGTTATATATGCTAGAATTAGATTTTGACTTAGGTGTGGGGTTAGAATCAATCATAATGAAGTAATTAAAGCATAATGAAAGTGGATTACAGTATATTATAGTGTTATGGATTTCAGCCTTAGAGTAAGTATGACAAGTTCATCTTCTCAAATTAATATTTTCCTTACAAAATGAATTACCTTAATATCAATCATGATTCATTGTATGGTTCTAAAAATATTTTAAAGAACAATTATAAATGTTATCTAGGGAATATTCTATATATATATATATAACATAAGACCATATTATTTTCTTACAAAAATAGTTAACCTATGAGTATCTTTGATATGCAATTACAAATATCAATATATAGAAAGAGAGAGAGGTAGAAAAAGACTACAACCCATGTAACAATAATACTTGTTTTTACAAATTTTTAAAATAATATTTTTCCAATTTATTTACAATTAGTTTTGTAATAAGCCTACAATTTCATATCTTATTAATAGTTTATAAAAAACATAATTTAAACAACGAAGTCAATTTAATTTACATGCTAATATTTTTTGTGTCGAAAAAAAGTGTATACCTTGCTTGATATGGGAATAATTGATGATAAATTGGGCTTAATGAGGCATTGATTTAGTGTTGTGAGGTGTTTTACACATTTACATTAAAAGTCTTGAGCCCTTGCATACTGAATAAAATGCATTTATTGATGTCTTGTAAAGGTATTGTAAAAGGATTTCACACTTTTCTAGACTAATGGACCTATTTTCCCCTTAATTCAATGTTATAAAATGTACTTAATGGCATTCTCACATTAACCTAGAAGGCTTGTAAATTAAACTTGATTCTAATCTAGTGTTGTAATGTAGCTATGTGGACCTCATTTTAATGTTGTAAAGTGTATTTAATCACACTTTCACATTGAAATTTGTGTCCCTAGCCCTAATTACTCTTTACATCATCATTAATAGGACCCTATGGCCCCATATTGTGCATCCTGAGGCTTATTTTGATCAAAGACCCAATAAAATCAACATAAAAACTAAAATTCTCCACTCCCCGACAATCTAGCTGCCAAAAGAGCCCCTATGGGACCAAGTCACCCATATGGACGAATTAGTCCTATCCAGGTGGGACTAAGTCACCCAACTTGGAGACTTAGTCCCATTTGGGCTATTTTTGAGGTTCGGGCGGGAAACAATTGGATTTTAAGTTTATTTTTCTTTCATGTCAGCCTTGGGAATCAAATTAATAGGAAAATTAGGTGGATTGCCTATAAGTACAAGCTTTTAAACCCTAATTCATGATTAACTGATTCATCTTATTCATCTTATTCATCTTCTATCTCAAGTCAAGCAAGCTAGGGTTGTAGCATTCTAAGTCATCAAGATAGCTTTCTAAGACATTCAAGGGAAGATGATTAATATTTTGTTGCAGACAATAAAGATCTATCATCATGGAAAGGTACTAATTCCATTATTTCATGCTTCATTACATTATTCCTTCATTTTGGTTTAATTACCTAAAAAGGGGTTTGACCAAGGCAAACCCCCATGCCCTAACATCCAACATTTCTTTCTCTTTCTTTGTGTGTTTGCAGATTTAGGTATTCTAAAGGCTTGAAGATCATTGAAGAATAGGTTGCAAAGTTTTTGAAGACATTCCCCTATTTTCAAATCCAAAATATCCAGTAAAAGTAACTTCCAAGCCCAAAAATCAAAGTTTCAGAGGCAAACACCTATCAAAAACTAGAGTGCAGAACGAGGGCTTCCATTTCCACTTTCGGATTTTCTAAAATTTAGAAGTGGACTAAGTCACCAAAAGTGGTGACTTAGTACCATTGTACCTATTTTTCAAAATTTTCTGTAGATTTGGATACCCATTCAGCTAAAATAGGCTTCGGTGCAGTTTTCCAAATCTAGGACTAAGTCACCCAGATTGGCACAAGTGTCCCAGTTGGATTTTGCATTAGGTTTTTTAGGATTCCCGACCTCCATTCCATCCTTTTTCAACTTCCAGGTGCACACCTTTATTTTCATCAATTTTTGTTACAGTTTACCTTCATTTCTAGGTGTTTTTGCATATCACAATGTGTTTTCAAACATCTTACATTTCTTTAATTTTACATCAATAATTCATTTATTTTATCATTTATTTTCATTTAGGATATTAAATTTATACATACTTTAATCATACTAGCATTAGTATTTTGTGAACTTCCAAGTTTTTGTTGGCTACCTTTCTCCTTTTAGGTGAAAAACCATAGAAGTGTAAGAGAGAAGCTCCTACAAAAAATTGTGGTTCATTTTGGTGAACACAACTTTTGAACATTTTATTTCTGATTTCAAGTGTATTTTCATCCTAGGTTTAACTTACATCAACATTGCATTATATTTTGCATTGTTTAATTTGCATCCTAGGGTTTTAAAAAATGCATTAGTGAAAAGCTCATATAGCTTGCATTTTTGCATCATATTTCATTGGAAAACAACAAATTTTTTGCATTTTCACACTATAGATGCATCTGTGCATCTGAAAAGAATAAAAATCCATCAATTTTTTTTGAAAAATATGAAAAAAATCCCTAATGGGACTAATTCACTACCTTGGGCGACTTAGTCCCTTTTCACCCCTAAAACTGCCTTTTACAGAACTGAAAACCCTATTTTTAAGCTTATGTTTGCTGCCCTTACCTATCTGTATCAGTTGGCTGAGTTTTTGTAATGTGCATTAGCTTAAATTAGCTCATTTCATGCATGGTTTAAATTTCAAGTTTGTATTCTCATATTTATATAGCATAGGGTGCTACCACAATAGTGGTTTACACTTTTTGGGAGATCCTGATTTTTGTTGAAATCACATATTTTTAGAAAATATAATGATTTAAGCTTTGAAAAGTTCCATTTAAAGGATTCCAATTGAAGAGGGTTTGATCAAACCATAGGTTAGACCAAGCCCCAGGCTTGGATAGAACCCCACTAGTTTTAAACCATACCTATAACGGAGTCTCCTTTACACCTATCAAAATGTTGAAAAAAAACCACTTTTGATTTCCTTTTTGGGGGATCAAATGAATTCATTTAAAAAAAAAAAATTTAAGTATGTAGTCCTTATTACAAGGTTCCAAAAAAGAATAATTTTAATTAAATTTAATTTGATTATTATATTTATTTTTGATTTATTATGAATGTAGGTTTTTCACCGAAAATCAAACTCTCTGTTCTGCACATGTAGAAAAATAGAAGATTATCAAAAAAAAAAATTAAAAATATGAGTGCACCAGAAATTGAAGTCCTTGATCCAACAAAAAAAAAAGAATTTTGATACATACAACAAAAGTTAGTTATGTGATATATGGTTAGCCTATGTCTGAATTGTAATTGGTTTGACTTCGAAACTTGATTAAGGAAAAAATATTCAATAAAACACTATTAAACCAATTGGAAGCACTATATATCATAGTTACAAATCTAAATTCAAAAAAAATAGAATTTTATCCTTCATGGAAAAAAATTTATGTGTTATATGGTGAGTGTCACTCCTTAAAAATGGTGTTTACTAAAAAAACTAGTTTTCGAAGGAGATGGAAAAAGAAGTGCAATCTGATTCCAAAATTTTTGAAAAAAATATATTTAGAATCTACAGACAAAATGTCACAAATCATAATTTGCATCATCTTCAAATTCCTCACGGTTTAGCCGCTATAGGTGTCCAAAAGTGAAGATTTAGTTAGAAAAAAATATTTCAGTGTCCAGTTTGGCCAAAAATTGTAAACAAGTATTGTGGGATCACCCCATAATCAATCCATTTTCATCCTTAAAATCTGAAAAATTGCATTCATCTTTTGCATGTTTGCTTTAGCATGATTACATTTCAAGTTTGTAGAATAATCGTTACATCATGTTTTCATTACAAAAATATATAGTTATCATATTTCATGTTTTATTTTTAGATCTTATTGCATGTTGTAATAAATTTATAGTGTTAAGTGCATATGCATATGAGGTCCTTTCCCCTCTCTTTTTGTTCATCATTGATCCCTCTCCTCGTATTCCTTCCATGAGAGAGATTAGTCTAGTGAAAGAAACCTTGGATAATCATAACAATCACATTTGTTCTCCTATTATCTCTCCCACTTGTGAAGAAGATATTATAGTGCTAGAAGAACCAATTGATGAGAGTTTTGAAAACTTGAGTTATTTCTCTCCTCTTACTTCTCCTATTAGACAAAACATTACTAAAAAAGAGCACATAACCATAAGTAATCAGGATGATCACATAACAAAACACAATACCATTGAAACCTACCTATGTTTATCTCCTAACATCTTGCCCTCTTGTGATAGTAATGAGGATATGTTAGTGTTAGATAAGCAAACATTCAAGATCTATGATAACCCTCTCTATGATTCTTCCCCTACCTTTTCCTATTTTGGAAGACATTAGGGAACAAAGGAATGAAGTTGTAAATGGTCATGATACTCTACTTATTCTTCTCCTAGTATCTCTCATACCCATGAAGACGATGCTTTGACGTTAGAAAACACAACCAATGAGAGTCATGAGAATCTTAGTTGTCCCCTTTCACCTAAAAAAACCCTTATTGAGAAAGCTAATTGAACCATTGATCATTCCCCTACTTGCGATGAAGTCATTTTAGGAGAACCAATCCATAAATTTCAAGAACATTTGATTCATAGTTCTCCTCAACACTCTCCTCCTAGGGAGAATATCATAGTGCTAGAACATGGCAACAATAGTAATGAGTCTTCCTTCGCTAACGATAAAAAGGTGATTTTGGATTACCCTTTATTAGAAATACATCAAACCAAGTTGAGGTTATAAATGTGCAAGTGTCCATTAGATCCCACTCAATCAATGGACCTCATACATACCCCGTGGGATATCCTAAGAATCCTCTAATCCTTTACCCACCTTCACATAAGCAACAAACTCAAAACCAACCTAAACTCATCCTTTATCCACCTTCAAACAAACCTTTAACTCAAAATCAACCTGAACTTATCCTTTACCCACATAAGAATACTATTTCATAGCAACTGAGTCATAATATCGTTGCTCATACATATCCCACTAGAAACAATCCATGACCACAACAACCCACCCCAACACCATTACCTTTTCCTAATCCTATCTTTCCTAGTGCTCCTCAATTAATTCCTATAGAGTATGATCTTGTTGAGCAACTCAAGCATACTCTTGCAAAGATATCCCTATGGGATTTACTTCATAATTCACCTAACTATCACACTATGCTTCAAACAACCTTACAAAAAATTACTATCCCTTCTAATGCGCAACCAAATGACATAGCAGCCTTAATTCAAGGATTGAATGTTGACATTGTTTTCAACCATAGTGAACTCCCCCCTTTGGAAGTGCAAAAACCAAATGAAGCTTTCATAATCATATCTCAATACAAAAGAAAATGGATAAAGTGAACCCTTGTTAACAATGGCTCAAGGGTTAATGTGTGTAGTGTGACCCTTTTGGATAGGCTTGGTGTCGATAAATCAAACATTCAATCTACCTCTTTATCTATCAGTGGAATTGACAATGCAGGAAAACAACTGCTTGGTGTGATCACTTTTCCTCTTATAGTTGGGGAGGTTACATTGGATACACCAATTCATGTTATGCCTAATGATCTTTCATATAATCTCATTTTAGGCTGACCATGGATTCATGTAATGAATGGCATGCCTTCCACTCTTCATCATAAAATCAAATACATCTACAACAACAAAGTGCACATACCTGAAGTTAGCCCTAATCCAAATAGTTGTTTGAACATTATGAAAAAAAGCGCGAATCATTCAAACACAATGTCACCAACTACGCAAGTGGAACCTATACGACCAAAAGACAAACAACAACATATTGAACAAGTCATGAAGCTATTAGATGATCATTGGGGTTCCCTAGACTTCACACCAACACTCATGGGTGAGTACAAGATCATATACAAAGATTCAACTAAGGGAAATGAAAACACAGTCATGACAACACAAAATTTGGACAACCCTTTGAAATCATCCACCTCAACCCCTTTAGACCAAAACATCACAAATTATACAACAACCTTTGATGAACTCAACAATTACCAACAACCCAATGCAGAAGCAATGAAAAAGCTTTATGGAAAAGGTTATGAACTTATGAAACAAATTGGCTATAGTGGAAAAGGATGTGGTGCTAGAGAACAAGGTATTTGTGTCCCCATCAACCCTAACATGCAAGAAACAACTCATGGTCTTGGTTATTATCCTTTGATAGAAATCACCAAACATTCACTCAACATCAATACTATCACAAACCATCCCTCTAAGCCAACTTTAAATATAAAACATCCTGAACTGATAGACACTAGTGGTCTTGATTGTTCTCCATTTCCTGAAATGCAACAAACAAGGAAATATTTTCTTAACATCAATGTCATCTCACAAAACACTAATGATTTGAGTTCGCTAGATTTTACACCCTCCTGCAAAAGAGAGAACAAAATCTCGCAATCTAATGAGTCTTGCATAAGTATGACATCTTGTACTAAGAAAGAGGTATCTTTGTCGCACACCATAGGAGCACCTTCTACCATCGATCAAGAGGGTATCTTGTCGAGACTCCTCCAAGATCACTTGATATCTCTCCCTCCACGAACTCGAAAGAAATCCTATTACAAGACTTCATTTTACGCATATGATAGAGTTCATGGTCATTCTACTAATGAATGTAAGGCTTTGAGTAGTAAAATCCAACATGTTAAGGATTTTGGTGTTCTCCCTTATGTGGGGGCACCCCATTCCTCTAATTGATACTGATTTTCACTCTAGCATGCATCTTATCCATCACTTCAACTCATCCTTGTCCTGCACTAAGTGGGGGAAATGGGTTAAGTAGCCTAGTCCTCATATGTCACTTGTCGTTGCTTCGTTTGGCTAGCCATTAACCTTTCATGAACATATAAGAGCAAGCTTGGGATGTGGACAACATGCCTTAAGTTGGCTCATATGTGACATGCTACCCTTTTCATGATGTAGCTTATTGAAAACATATGACTTGGCATAGGGATTTCCAAGTAAGCTCTCATGTTTTCTTCTTCTACTTTAAAGAAATTTCTCACAGCAATGGTGTTACCAACCGCTTTAAAGTGGAAGCATACATCAACACTCACATTTCATTGTGTGATCTTCTTTTTCTTGCGATTTCCTCTCTTGGAAACATTAGGTACAATGTTGCCTAGGATGAGACATTGCACTTGTCTTCTCTTGGAAACAAGATGAGAACATCTGCACTTATCCTCTCTTGGATACATTAGGCACAATGTTCCCTAAGATGAGACCTTGCATGAACTAAGAAAAATCCCTTTGAACATTCCTTCAACTATTTTGCATTGACAATGTCAATGAGTGTCAAGTATACAAAGTTTTGCTTACCTTATAGAGCTCGAAAAATCATTTTAATTGTGGTAACTTATTAAAGTTATCAGGAGGTATAAATTTGGTATGGTTGAGTGGGAAGCCCATTCCGAGGCATGAATTTTCCTTGTAGCCACTCGCGTGTGTGTGAGAACATATCGGCCATATGTGTCTCGCCTTTTCGGACTTCTCACCCAGTGGACAACGAAGAGTTCTATCACCTCAGAGTGAGTATGCATTTTTTAGAAAAACAACCTAGTTCTGATCCACAACGGGATGGAAAAATGGTCGAAGCTTGATCCACCTTTTTATTTCTTCTTTTCTCTTCTATCTAGTTATGGCCATTGTATGATCATGTATCTTATCTTGTTGAAAATTATTCACCTTACATGTGTCCTTTTGTGCTTATGTCGGTTTGACTTAGGATCTTGGATCTTGGGAGGTTGACCACTTCCTTCATCTTTGTTATCTTAGACCATCCACATTGGTACAATTGGACCCCCCTTGAATGTCTACTTTAGTGTGAGTTTGAAGCAGGTTCATCCTCTCAATAAAGTGGGGGATTAAACTGTTGCCAAAAAGTGTATACCTTACTTGATATGGGAATAATTGATGATAAATTGGGCTAAATTGGGCTTCATGAGGCCTTGATTTAGTGTTGTGAGGTGTTTTACACATCTACATTAAGTCTTGATCCCTTGCAAACTAAATAAAATGCATTTATTGATGTCTTGTAAAGGTGTTGTAAAGTGTTGTAAAAGGCTCGCACTTTTCTAGACTAATGGACCTATTTTCCCCTTAATTCAATGTTATAAAATGTACTCAATGGAATTCTCACATTAATCTAGAAGGCTTGTAAATTAAACTTGATTCTAATCTAGTGTTCTAATGTGGTTATGTGGACCTCATTTTAATGTTGTAAAGTGTATTTAATCACACTTTCACATTGAAATTTGTGTCCATCATTATCCCTAATTATGTGCTCTTTATATCATATTTTAGGCCCCTATGGCCCCATATTCATGTGCATCCAAGGCTTATTTTTGAGGTTCGGGCAGGCAAAAATTATATTTTAAGTTTATTTTTCTTTCATGTTGGCCTTGGGGATCAAATTAATGAGAAAATTAGGTGGATTTCCTATAAGTACAAGCTCCTAAACAATAATTCATGATTAACTCATTCATTTTATTCATCATTTATCTTCCATCTCAAGTCAAGCAAGCTTGGGTTTTAGCATTTTAAGTCATCAAGATAGCTTTCTAAGACATTCAAGGGAATATTATTCATTTTTTGCTACAGAAAATAAAGATCTATCATCATGGAAAGGTACTAATTCCATTATTTCATGCTTCATTACATTATTTCTTCATTTTGGTTTATTTACCTAAAAAGGGGTTTGACCAAGGCAAACCCCCATGCCCTAATATCCAACATTTCTTTCTCTTTCCTTGTGTGTTTGCAGATTTAGGTATCCTGAAAGCTTAAAGATCATTGAAGAATAGGTTGCAAAGTTGTTGAAGACATTCCCCTATTTTCAAAGAAAAAATATCCACTAAAGGTCACTTTCAAGCCCAAAAATTAGAGTTTCAAAGGCATACACCTGTCAGAAACCAGAGTGCAGACCAAGGGCTTTCATTTCCACTTTCAGATTTTTAGAAATTCAAAAATGGACTAAGTTACCAATAGTGGCGACTTAGTCCCACTATACCTTTTTTTCAATTTTTTTTGTAGATTTGGATACCCATTTGGCTAAAATGAGCTCTGATGCAGTTTTTCTAGATCTGGGACTAAGTCGCCCAGATTGGCACAAGTGCTTCAGTTGGCTTCTACATTAGGTTTTTCAGGATTCTCGACCTCCATTCCATCCTTTTTCAACTTCCATGTGCACACTTTTAGTTTCATCAATTTTTGTTACTATTTACCTTCATTTCTAGGTGTTTTTGCATATCACAATGGGTTTTCAAAAATATTACATTTCTTTAATTTTACATAATAACTCATCTCTTTTATCATTTCTTTGCATTTAGGATATTGCATTTAGACATACTTCAATCATACTAGCATTAGTCTTTTGTAAACCTCCAAGTTTTTGTGGGATACCTTTCTCCTTTTAGGTGACAAACCCTAGAAGTGTGAGAGAGAAGCTCCTGCAAAAATTTGTGGTTCATTTTCCTTATAAAATAAACATAATTGTATCTTAATCATGAAATAAAAAATATGTTTTAAAATTCAATTTTTTTCATAAAAAGACAAACTATAATAAAAATCTACCTTCATATGTAAACCAACAACCACTATAATATAGACATTTTTTTCTTTTGCTTTTGTATAAGAATCCAAGTCACTCTCCATAAAATTTCTACTTATTTCAAAGTCATATTGGACAAAATTTTCAATCTATTTCCCTTTAATTTCCTAACTTGTAAATGTAAATAAAGCTTGTGGCCATACACCTTTAATAAAAGGATTAACCCCACCCATTTCCAAGATTGACAATGATAGAAGATAACACTAGGAAAATTTGATGTAGCATATGTCTTCCTGTAATGATTAGTCAACAAACCCAAATGGTGCCCGATGAACACACTTTCCATGGACTCATTAGTTTAGGGTTAGGGTTAGAGTTAGTTAGAATTAGTATTAGTTTTAGTTTTAGGATTAGGGTTAGAGTTCCAATTAGTGTTAGAGTTAGGTTTAGGGTTATAATTAAAATTAGTGTTAATTTTAGAAATGGGGTTAGGGTTAGGTTTATATTTAGAAGAGTTAGGGTTAAGATTATAATTAGTGTTAATGTTAGGGTTATTTTTAGAGTTAGAGCTAGAATTATTAAGGGTAGGGTTAGAATAAATGTTATGGTTATAGTTAGAATTAGAATTACTGCTAGTTTTAAGGTTATGTTTAGTTTTATGGTTAGGATTAAGGTTATAGGTAGAGTTAGTGTTTAGTTTTAGAAATAGGGTTAAGGTTAGGATTATAGTTAGAATTAGTGTTAATGTTAGGGTTAGAGTTAGAGTTAGAATTAGAGTTAAGGGTAGGATTAGAATTAGTGCTAGGGTTAGAGTTGGAGTTATAATTAGGGTTAGTTTTAGGGTTAGGGTTAGGGTGAGGGTTAAAATTAGATTTAGGTTAGGGTTGTAATTAGAATTAATGTTAGTTATAGAAATAGGGTTAGGGTTAGGGTTAGGGCTAAAGATACAATTAGAGCTGGGGTTAGGGTTAGAATTAGTGTTAAAAACTTAACTTTATTGTAGAACCCTAACCATAACATTAAGTATATCCTAGTTGTAATTGAGCCCTAACCCTAATTGAACCATAACCGTAACCCTAAGCCCTAATTCAATTGTAACTCTAATGGAACCATTGCCCTAACCCTAACAATAACTCTTACCCTAATTGAACCCTAACCTTAATCCCAATCCTGATTTAATGCTTATTGAATCCTAACACTAATTACCCTAACCCTAACCTTATTTTAATCAAATACCAACCTAACCCTTACCCAAGCTTTATTGAACAACCCTAACCCAAATGGATCTTTAACCCTAACCCCAACTAAACAATTACCCTTATTGAACTCTAACCCGAATTAAACCATAACCCTAATTGAACCCTATCTCTACTTGAACCCTAGCCCCAATTGTAACACTAATCATATCCTTAACTATACTTGTAATCTTGATTAGAATTAGTGTTAGTTTTAGAATTTTATATAGATTTATATGGTTAGTGTGTGTATGCAAATAATGTGAATAAGCAAATAAAACCTATACAACACACCAATGAAACATTATATCAAGGAATTAGAATAACAATCAAATTAAAGAAAAAATTCCTCAATGGTGTCTCATTGTCCTCTATCTTCAAGGATTCTTTAAGTCATTTTTCTCTCAAATTGTTTTTGCACATGACTTTCCAAATGAAAAATTGAATAATGAGAGATGTTGGAAATGCAAGAGGTGTTTCCTACATTACATGATTGATAAACTAGTTGTAGATGATATGCAAAGATAATAATGTTGCTAATATGTTGTTCTATGAAAATGATATGATGAAAATGTTGTAATTGAGATGTTGCTAATGAAAATTCCATGATTAAACTACTTGATGCTAAAATGCTAATACTAAAATGCTCACTAAAATGGCAATGCTAATTAATATTCTATAGAGTGTAATTGCTACAAATGCTAAGCTCTCTCTCCTTTTTTGCTGTAAATGAGGCCCTATTTATAGATTTTCCAAGGCATGAGCCTAGGTGGCAAAAATCAATAGTCTGGATTCGATCTGGAGAATGGATGGTTGAAGATGAAGAGGTTAGAGAGAAAAGGGGAAGTGTGTTCCCTTCATAAGAACAAACTGCCAAGTGTGAAGAGGAATAAAATGGAGATGAAGGCCAAGTGTCCCTAATTAGTTAAAATTTGTTGATGATAAATGCCAAATTAAATATTAGAAATATTTAGTTTCTTAAGACACATGATGAGGTAGAAGGTGGGAAGAAGTTAGTAGACATGTGCTTAAATTCAAATTTAATGAGAGAAGGTTAATTAAATAAAACAAACTAATTAAATTTGTTCATTTAATTAAGATATGAGGAAAGTGATTTAGGATAGAAAGAATTAGAGAAAAATAAACTATATAAATAAAATTTTCAATTTATTTATAAGTATAAGAATTAAAGATTATTAATTAAATAACTTGTATTTAATTAACCATCCAGACTAAATTTGAGTGTATACATTTATTCCAGTCACTATTTTGGTGATATTATATACCCCCACTCATCCATTTTGAATTTTAAGTATTTTTGAATTTTTATGATTTTTATGATTTTATGAGGATTTTCAAATTGTTAGGATTTTGAGACAATTTATCTCCCGATAAAGAATACTGACCCTGCCAATTCATTAATTGATTCCCTTTTTGAAAATAAAGAGAATCCCACTTAAATACCCTCCATTTACCCCTTTAAAAGATAAAAAGATGAAAAAGGATCTCATTTGAATTCATTTGCAATGTGAGTGATTGAGCTAATTGAGCAATTTAGCAAGATGGTGATCCCATACCATACTCATTGATTCGAGTGAGTTTGACGACACCACTGCCCTACCATGTATGGACATCTAATACGTACCTCAAGAAACCACCTTTTGTTGAAGTTTGAATTTGTTTTTGTGCATTTTCATGTTTTTAAAATCTGTGAAGTGTGTTTTAGCACATTTAGGACCCGAAATAGTGCATAGGTGCTCTATTGTAGCACGTATAGGGATTTAGCGCATTTATGCCTAGATATAGCACATAGATTGAATGTTTTAGCGCATTTATGCTCTGTTTCAATGCATTGATGTATTTTTGCAGTGCATCAATTGTTCCAGCACACGAATGCTTTGTTTTGGTGTATTGACACCAGAATTGATGAAATATTGATTTTTCTCCTTGCTTTTGATGCTTGATGATCGCGTCAACCATTGTTTTGGTGATGTTTGATAGGATAGATGATGATTGACCTCATGATGGATGAGAGTCAATGATAAATGATCCATGAGATTTGATTGAAATCTCGTTAGAGCTGATTAGATTGATTGATAGGTTGATTGATAAAATGTTGATTTGTGATATGTCATGATGATGGGAGGATTTAAGAGTTCTTTAGTCTCAGGAGTGCTACCTGAAGACTTGGGATATGATTTTACATCTGGTGCAGGCGGATTTGGATGTTATTGAGTGATGTGGTTTATCTTCCTTGCTTGATATGCCCTAGTATAGGATAAACAAGGGACTATTGAATACCTTAGCTGAGAGATGGTATAGCGACCACAACACATTCCATTTGGCTACCAGTGAGATAATGGTTACCCCAGAGGATGTGTATAAGATATTGAGGATTCTCGTGGTTGGAGAGTTAGTCATATATGATCACACACAGCAAGGAGGTACCAAGGCGCTGAGGAGGATTTTTTATGATGACAGGATTAGCAGTTATGAGATCCCATGGTAGGATATGGTTGATTCTTATGAGCCATTACCATTTTTTTTAGTTGGGTTTGTTGGAGGTTTCTTATGTCCCGACAGGAGGTTGAAGGTATTGTCCATTGGTTGGGGCAGGATACTAGAGAGGATGATCACTCAAGGGATTCGACATGCATGGGGTTCTTGTATGTTAGCTCATTTATATCATGATTTGCATCAGGTGGTGTATCTTGGAGCTGCTAGTTTATCATTTGGAGTGGCACTACTTTAGATTTGGGCTTGAGAGCATATAGCAGTTACTCGTCCTTTGGTGGAGAGAGATCGTTTGGTTGGTAGACCATATGTCTTTGGGTAAATAGGAACTCTTGTCTAGCACAAGCTGGGGAAATTGGAGTATTGGCAGCGAGTGCTCGATGATTTGGAGACTATCATATGGCGATCATACTTAGATTGTGAGTAGTGGCCCGAGGATGATCTTTAGATGCCATATGTTTTCACTTTGAGATATTTGATTGGATGAACCTGGTTTTATATTGAGAGATTCATGCTCATGAGGGTGCTTCTTCACTATGGCCAAGTTCAGGGGATGCCCTAGGGAGTTGTGGTATATGCTCGGAGACAACAGGATATTCTAGAGTGGGGACCCACCATATCATATGATACAACTTGCGAGAAGCATTTTGGATTAAAGGCACAGGTATGGGATTAATGTCCGAAGATCATGGCTAGTGTGATGATAGATGAGTATGCTAAGAATTTGTTCACGCATGTTGTACCAAGGATATCCAGTCTCGATGAGCCAGTACTGTCATTTGATGATGATGAGAGAGCACCACAACATGCACCGAGATGGAGGAGGGATGGGGAGATGGTGATGATGAGGAGGGAGAGGGTAGGGATGGAGGGGATGATGGAGATGTGGGTGGTAGACAGATATTGGACCTCAGAGTACCCTAGAGGAGGAGATCTATGGTTCCCTTGGGACAGCAACAGGTAGGAAAATCTCAGGTTTAGATTCGTGTGCCTTTCCATCAATAGCAGGCACATATAGATGCCTTACAATTACACATAGAGGGCTTACAGGGACAGCTAGTGCAGGCACAGGAGCAGATTGTCTTGCTAACAACAAAGGGAGATGCCATGAGACATAGATATGAGCATGTAGAGGCCCTACCCAAGAGATTGTAGAGAGTACTGAGGGGGAATATTGCATGGGATATGCTCAGAGAGGTTTGACATTCATCCTGAGAGATAGAGTACTATAGATCACTATATTATCAGGAAGTTCCTATAGAGTGGCATGCCCCTAGTTATGCATAGTTTGTCAGTGCTAGGTTAGGTCAGAGTTAGTCATGGACTACGAGTACGGGTGTGACTGGTCCACTTCCCAGAGATCCATCAGGAAAAGATCCAGGTATAGGTCCATCTGGTGGTGCAACAACAGGCACAACAAGGCCTACAATGTCTAGGGGGAGCAACACGTAGCTTTTGTGCCAACATTTGATGTACTGAGACTTGATGTATTCACTTATTCAGTCGGGGAATTCATGATTTTCTACCTTTTTGTTGATGTATCTCTCCATATTTTGTGATATCATTGTACACATGACATTGATTATTTTGAGATTATATGAGATGCAACGAAGACTATTGATCTATATGTTGTCCACATGCTTTTTTGATGAATGCTTATGTTGAATGCATTTGGTTTCCACTCCATATGCTATGCGATTTCTATATGATTATCCCATGGTTTTGTATGGATGCAATAATGAAATGATGATGTATGGATTATGATTCTATAAATTTTTATGGATGATGCTTTATGATGTATAAGATGAATTTGATCGTGCAGATAAGATGTGATGCATCTTATTTTTTTGTATTTTTCTAATGCAAATATATGATCTAATGCATGGATGGATGGTTTATGATAATAATTTTGAATGTATGTATGATATGGGTGAACCCAAAAAAGTGGTTTACAATTGGAGTGAGGAAGGAAAAGTTGAAAAAACTGACCCCATGGCAAAAAAAATCATTTTGGGGGTTTGAATGAACTAATAGGTTCGAACGAACCAAAAGAGGGTTCGCTAGAACCAGGGTTCGAGCAAACCCATTCAATGAACTTCCCACCATTCTTGCCAAAAAACACAAAGGAAATCCCTTTTTGAAAGGGGGTTCGAATGAACCAAGGTTCAAATGAACCCAGGTTCGAGCGAACCCCCCTTTTCCCACCTTTCCACTCTCTAGCACATAAAAACATCAAAAATTTTCCCTTCGAAGCTCGAGTTGAGGATAAAAATGGAGGATAATTCACTGACCCAACTAGATGATGGTAGTCCTTGGAACGAGCTATCCAACGAATATAAGTTTAATATGTTTTGGTTTTATTATGTATTTGGTTTTAGTTTTGGCATAGGTTTTCATCAAAATCAGCTCTCTATTCTACATGTGGAAAAACCATGATTATCAAAAAAATTGAAAAATGAGTGCACTAGATATTGAGTCCTTGATCCAACAAAGAAACTAGGTGTTAGTTTTGATATATACAAAAAAAGTTACGTTATGGGTCATATATGTTTGGATTGTAGTGAGCGACTTGAAACTTGATTTAGGGAAAAAGTATTCAATGAAAACTATCTATGAATGGAAACTAGATATCAGAGTTAAAGAATCTAAATTTGAAAAGAATTGGGAATTTTGTCCTTCATGGAAAAAGGTTAAAACATTATAATGGCAAATCCACTCCTTAAAATATTATTTTATAAAAACAAGTTTTGAAGATGGAAAAAGTAATTGGTTAAATTTTGAAAAAAAATATATTTAGAATCTGTAAATATCCTAAATCACTAGTTTACATCATCTTCAATTCCTCATGGTTTTAACCACTATAGATTTTCGAAAGTGAATATTTAGTTAGAAAAATTTATTTTAGTGTCCAATTTGGCCAAAAATTGTAAACCAGTATTGTGGGATCACCCATATGATAATGATTATGCAACTACATGTGAATGATCATTTTGTTCATGTCAAGTGTACTCAATCCTTTAATGAGAGAGATAAAATCATTTTGAAATTTTCTAGCCTTGGAAAACCTAAAATGCACATACAAAAACTAATATGGATGCAATCTATCTTAACCATGAAAATCTAAATATGCAATGTTGTCATCTTGGCATCCAATTTGTTGTGCTTGTTATCACCATGAAGCTTTTGATATGTTGAAAGTTAGTACAAACACCAATGGTATAACTAAACCATGATGACCTGAGTACAACTTCCATGGATTTTTGATATTGCAAGGTAATACAAGCATCTAGGTATAATTGAACCGAGATGACCTGAGTATTGCTTGTGTAAAATAGACAAGAGTTAATCCTTTTCCTATGCAAATCTGGAATGTCATCAATGATACTTTGTAGATCACGTCCCGTGAAAAATTTACATAGTGACGTGATTAACTTTCTGAGACAACAAACATAAAAATAGTCATATGCTCAATAGCTATGGATAATGACATCCTTGAGTTGTTCTGGAGAAATGATAACAAAAATCAAAGATACAACAGGTTTAAGATTAGCTATAAGTAATTCGCTCATGATTGAAAACAACATCATCAGTAAAAGTTAGTTTCACAAATCTTATTGTTGTGAATTCAGATGGTTAGTTTCTAAAAAGTGAAATTGATATTCATCAGCAAATTCATGTAATCGTTATATTTTCTATGTTTGTCTCTGTGCTGTCTAATATTTTAACTCAAAGTAATTTTGATGAGTTCAAAAATTTTAATGAAACCCAACCATTTGTGCCAATGATGCATTAAAACCAAGGTGGGGGCATTTTTAATGTGAGATATGTACCTTGAGTTTTATGATGAACATAATGATATGTTTTCTTCTTTACGTTTCCAATAGATGGAAAGCCAATCTATCTTAAAATGGTGCATGTTGCTTGAAGTTTTCACTACTTTTTTTATTGCACTTTTTTTATTTTATTGATTTTTTTTGAATTTTTTACTTTTTTTGTATTTTTCTACTTTTTTTTGGATTTTTTTGCTTTTTTCTTTTTTTAAGATTATTCTACTTTTTTGCTTTTTTTTTGGATTTTTCTGCTTTTAAATCATGCACTGGATGAGTTATGTATAAAAATTCTTGAGATGAATGTTGTTGATAGGTTCTTCAAACAGGTCCCCTTCAGGGGTAGATAACTAACATGCTCTAGATCCATATACTAATATGATGACAAAAGGACCTAGCCAATTATGTTCAAATTTTCCCTTCTTTTCTTGATCTTGTTGATTGCGAGGATTCTCTTTTAGTACCAAGTTACCAACCTGAAATTTTCTTAGTCTTACCTTGTGATTATAGCTCCTTGACATTCTTTGTTGATAAGCTTTTAGATGATCAACAACATGTTGATGACGTTCATCTAACAATTCCAACTCCTGTAGTTTGGATACTCGATAGTCTTCTTTTGAAATGATTCCTTTCAATGATACCCAGAGTGAAGGTAACTCAACCTCAATGGGTAAGATGGCTTATGATCCATACACAAGGGAATATGGTGTGGCTCCTGTAGGGGTACAGATGCTAGTACGGTATGCCCATAAGGCAAGTTTTAGTTGAACATGCCAGTCACGTCCAGCATTGTTGACAACTTTGTTCAGGATTTTCAAAATGGTCTTATTTGAGGCTTCTACTTGGCCATTCCCTTGAGGGTAATAGGGTGTGGAAAATTGGTGTTGGATATGGAATTTTTCACAAAGTTCTTGTACATCTTGGTTTTTTAAGGGTCTACCATTGTCAATAACAATGGAGCTAGCGATGCCATACTGACAGACAATGTAGTTCAAGATGAAGGAGGCAATTTGTTTACCAGTTATCGTGGTTAATGGGACGACTTCAATCCACTTTGTGAAATACTCAGTGGCTGTGATTATGAATTTATGTCCATTAGAGGAAGATGGATGAATCTTACCCACAAGATCAAGTCCCAATTGATAGAAAGGCCAAGTCAATGTGAATGGTTGTAGCTCCTACATCAGTGCATGTATGATATTTCCATGCACTTGACACTTCTTGCACTTCTTAACAAATTGAAAAGATTCTTTCTCCATGTTTGGCCAATAATATCCCAAGCGTAGGAGTTTCTTAGCTAGAGTAAGGCCACTTGAATGAGTACCACAAATACCTTCATGAACTTCTCGTAAGGAAGTTTTATATTCGTCACGTTCAAGACATCAGAGGAGAGTACCATCGAGACCTCGTCAATAAAGTGTATCAGCTATTAGGGTGTATCAGGCTACTTGACGGATAAAGTTGCATTTTTGGTTCCAAGATAGATCAGCTAGAAGGGTATTGTCTCTCAAATAGGTATAAATCTTCCCATAGATTGAAGAATCAACATCAATGAGATGGCACACGACTTGGGATTTAGGATTGTCATATGCAGGAGTAAATAATTGTTCCACCATGAATTCATGACGACTTCATTTTTCCGGTATTTGTAGAAGAGAAGCAATGGTTGTTATGGCATCTACAACTTTGTTGTCTACTCTTGAAATTTGTTCAAACTTGATCTCAACAAAGTATTTCTTGAAGTCATCTATCATTCTCTTGTATGGCATCAACTTGTCATCTTTTCTTTGATACTCATCATTAACTTGATTGATGACTAATTGATAATCTCCATAAACTTGTAATTCTATGATTTTCCATTCCACTGCTACCTTAATACCAATGATTAGTGCTTCATATTCAACCATGTTGTTTGTGCAAGCGAACATCAACCTATAAGATTTTGGGATAGTGTGTCCTTGAGGAGTAACAAATAGGATTCTAGCACCCGCTCCATGTTGAGTGTAAGACGCATCAAAGTATAATATCCAATGTTGTGTTGTCATTGTGAGGACATCTACATCTGGGAATTTGATGTGCATATGATGGTCATCTTGCAACGGTACTCCAGCTAAATGATCTGCTATTACTTGGCCCTTGATTTCTCTTCTATTTACATATTGAATGTCAAATTCACTCAATATCATCACCCACTTTGCTAATCTTCTTGTTAGAGTGGCTTTGTTGAGTAGATATTTTAATGGATCTATCTTGGCTATTAGTTTGATGGTATGTATTAACATATAGTGTTGCAATTGTTAAGTAGAAAACACCACTGTTGAATAAGCTTTTTCAATGAATGTATAGTTGAGTTCATAGCCACTTAGTGTTCTACTAATGTAGTAGATGGCCCTTTCTTTTCTTGTAGAGTCTTCTTGTGCTAGCAAAGCTCCCAAAGATACTATAGTAGTTTCTATGAAGAGTAGAAGTGGTTTCCCCTCTATTGGTGGTACCAATATAGGTGGATTCATCATATATTGTTTCAATTGATTAAAGGTAGCTTCACATCTTTCATCCCATCTAAAAGAAACATTCTTTTGTAACAAATGAGTAAAAGGATGGCTCTTGTCCGCCAGTTGTGTGATGAATCTTCTGATGGATTGGAATCTTCCTCGTAGAGATCTTAGTTGGTTAATGTTCTTAGGAGGTGGCATTTCCATGATTGCTTTGACTTTTTTTGGATCTACTTCAATTCCTTTAGTTGAGACTATGTATCCTAAGAGTTTTGTTGATGTTACTCCAAATACACACTTCTTTGGATTTAAACATACATTGAACTTTTCCAATCAATTAAATATTTTATCCAAGATTTCTAGATGTCCCTCCCTAGTGAATGATTCTACTAGCAGGTCATCTACATAGTCCTCCATGAATGTGTGCAACATGTCATGAAATATTGTTGTCATTGCATGTTGATAGGTGGCTCATGCATTCTTTAATCCAAAAGGCACGACATTCCAACAAAATTTACCCCATGGGCATGTGAAAGTTGTTTTGTCTTGATCTTCTAGTACAATCTTGATCTGATTATAGCCTAAAAAACCATCCATGAGTGATAGAATAGCATGTCCAGCTATTAAATCCATAATAATGTCTATATTGGGCAAAGGAAAGTCATCCTTTGGACAAGCCTTGTTAAGATCCCTAAAATCTATGCATATTTTGATATTGTTGTCTAGTTTGGAGACTGGTACAATGTTTGAAATCCATTCTGCATAGTCGATTGGTCAAATGAACCCTGCATCTAATAATTTTTTTAATTCTTCTTTCACTAGTAGGGCGATGTGTGGATGCATTTTTCTCAATTTCTACTTTACTGGCTTCACTCTAGGTTCTATGGATAAATGATGCATTATTAGATCTGGATCTATTCCTGGCATGTCAACATAGGACCAAGCAAAATTGATTTGTCTTTCTTCAAATAATTTGGTGAAATTTGGCTTTTCTTGCTCTGTCATTGATGCGGCTAGGTGTATGGTCTTTGTTGTTTCTGCAGTACCGATGTTTATGGATTGCATAGGCTCAACCAATACTGAAGATCTTTCTTGATAATGCTCAGGAAGAGTCAAATATTTCATCCTTCAGTGCCTCAAAGAAGTATTCTCCATTGGATACGCTCTTTCTTTTTCCTTTTTCATGATCTAATACTGCCATTGCATGGTTTTCACCATTAGATCAATCTTTTGTATTCTTTATTTTGCAGCTAAGAGACTTGGCACTCCCCTGGTTTGAAGCTTCATTATGAAATTAATTGGTGGAACTTGTTTCTGGATTTTCAGAACAAAGGAAATTGACAATGGCATTATCATCTGAAATAGATATCAAGAGGCTCGGTTTGTTCCCAGTCAATGATTTTGAGATGTATCAAAGGTAAGGAATTCAAGATCAAAGGTGGTGAGGGTCATGATGGAAATGTTTTCGAGGTGTTCACTATCAACATCAAGGTCTATAATGTTACTCTCCTCTGAATGATCTATTTCGCTCGATGTCTAATTGTCCTCACTAGAGTCATCGATATGTAGTGATCCAAATTCAAATGGTCTATACCCTAAGCTTTGTCCCTCCATATGTATGGGTGCATACTTCTTTATCACATCAATTTGCTTGTCACAAGATTCCTCAGATAGTGAATCCCATTCATATTCATTTGAGTTTGTTTTAGAACTAGCTTACAGTTGGAGGATTTGTTCACAAATCTTCTAAGTGGCTTCTTCTTTTGTCTCTTCTTTGTATCCTAATCATGTCTCAAGTGTCTTTTGCATTGATTGAGATAGGTTGAATTGGTTCCACAATACCTTCTTTTCATTTTCCAATAGGACCTTTTCCTTCATATCCCATCTTTTCTAAGATTTTGAACCCTTTGCCATATTGGGGTATGTGCAGGATCATGATGGGCCAAAAAGTGGCGATATGATGGGTATGTGTAGGGTATGTGGCTGACAACATTTTTTAA